>CM038143.1:245013454-245257028 GCA_021437245.1 Aegilops speltoides | reverse complement strand
ACTACAACGAGACCGCAGCCTTAGCAATCGCTAAACCAACTCCGAGAGGTTATGACCACGCCGAGCACAATCAACCTGACCACGAAGGTCTATTCCTCGCAAACAATCAAGAACAAGCAAGAATATGATAAAAGCAATCTGAATATTGCAGTATGTATGAAGTATTGATAAAGGTGGGGATCCGTAAGCGTGTCTTGGTCTGGTCGTTGGACACAAACGGACACGGTTGCAATGGCTAACCTTAACTAAACAAATCCCAAGGAAAAGCTACTAGATGGATCTACTTATATAGGAGCAAGGGTGGCGGCAAGGAGGTGGGAGAACGTCCCAAGGCAGCCTAAAACTAACCCTAGGTCGTACAAGGCCAATGGGCCCAAGTGGAGGTGACGAACACCTTTGGACTTGTACTTTGACTCGGATTCTGGTGCAAGGTCAGATTGTTTCTTCCATAACTCAACTCTCCGGACGTATTTTAAGGTGATTCCAATCGTGCTGGAAAGAGCATGAAATCTACTTTCCAACAAAAAAGAATCACCCAATTCGAGTCCGTATGAAAAAGTTGTTGACGTTTTGAGTCAGGTATGTCTGTGGAGTCCGAATCTTAATCCGAACGTGAGAGACTTGACTCTATCTTCTCTTGGCCCAAAAGTGACGTGAGAAGACTTTTGAACAGCACCTAAACTTCTCCTTTTCCTTATCTTCATATGTGGATTGTACAAATGTCCCATACACCTGCAATTAGACAAAACACAAAAGTATGTGAAGTATTTTGTTCGATAACATAAATATATTATTGAATAGTTTGCACTAAAATCACCGACAAATATGCATGTATGCAATATTTTTGGTCTTATCCAAGGTAGTCATGTCCTCATCAGAACGGCGAGGACGCCGCTACTTTAGCAATCGCTAAACCAACTCCGAGAGGTTATTGACCACCGAGCACGATCAACTCGACCACGAGGGTCTGCTTCTCGCGAGCAAACGAAGAAGAAGCAAGAAACCGAGATTGCAACTGATATTGCAATATAAGATGAAAGCTTTATTGATCAAGGTGGAGTTCGGACGCTTTGTCTGGTCGTTGAACACAAACGGCACGCCGAGGTTGCAGCTATGGCGAACTTTTAATCTAAACAAAACCCAAAGTCTAAACGGTGCCCTAAGGGCTGTAGTATATGGAGGAAGAGGGGTGAATTTAGTGGCCCTTGGTGGAGGGGTCCAAACTAACCCTATCGCTTGCTTCCCCATACATACGGACTCTAAAAATAGCCTATACTAATGTATTTCGAAATTACATGGGCCTGGCCCAATAATAAGGTGACACAAAGACCTAGAATAGCCTCTGGACGAAATTTATGAAGTGGCATCTTGTATATTTCGTCCAAGGCTTCATGCACTCATTATGGTGGCTCAAAGTCGGAAATCATCACTTGTAACTCCATTCTTGTCCCTCTGCGATGCCATCATCTCCATGTTTGTTCTGCTCCAATGTTCATCCTTCTCCAAGCTAGGCCCTTCATTTGTAAGCAAAACAAATGTATCCAATTTAAGTAGCATCATATTCTCATGAACATTAGAATCATTACCAAGAAACGAAAGTACTGTAATTTAGTTGGCGCGCTGAGCTCTAGTAATTGGTCCAAGATGTATAGCAGCAGGGGCTGTGGGTGTACAATGGTATTGATGTCCTCATCATCCTCCCTTCTTGAAATGAAATCGTCCTCGACGGAAGTTCATCTTCCTCACCCAAATATGGCTTCAAATCTGCAATGTTAAAAGTGGAACTAACCCCAAAATGCAGCAGCTCAAGTTTATATGCATTATCATTTACTTTCTCCAACACCTTAAAGGGACCAGCAAGACGTGGCATTAGCTTTGATTTATGCAAATAAGGAAATCTATCCTTACGCAAATGTAACCTAACAAGATCTCCGTGCAAACACAACATGTTTTCTACCCTTATCTCCAACAAGTTTATATTTAGCATTCATACGCCAATGTTTTCCTTAGTTAACTCATGCATTTTTAAAATCAATTCAGCACGCTTCTTTAGCATCAAAATTAACCTTCTCCAAGATGGAAGAGGCAACAAATCAATAGGTGCACGAGGTAGGAAACCATACACAACTTCAAAAGGGCACATCTTAGTAGTAGAATGCAATGAACGATTATAAGCAAATTCAATATGAGGCAAACAATCCTCCCACATTTTCTTATTATTCTTAGAACAGCCCTAAGCATAGTAGACAATGTTCTATTGACTACTTCAGTTTGTCCATCACTTGGGGTGACAAGTAGTACTAAAAAGCAGTTTAGTCCCCAACTTAGCCCATAAACATCTCCAAAAGTGGCTAAGAAATTTAGTATCACGATCTGAAACAATAGTATTTGGCACACCATGCAAGCTTAATAATTTCACGAAAGAACAAATCAGCAACATTGACAAAGATCATCGCTTTTATGACATGGTATAAAGTGTGCCATTTTCGAGAATCTATCCACGACAACAAATATGCTATCCTCCCTTCTTTGTTCTAGGTAAACCTAAAACAAAGTCCATAGATATATCCTCCCAAGGAACACTAGGTACAGCAAAGGCATATATAAACCATGAGGATTGAGTCGTGACTTAGCTTTTTTACATGTAGTGCAAAGGAGCAATAAAACGATCAACATCCCGCCTCATCTTTGGCCAAAAGAAATGTAGCAAGTACGCCCTCCGCCTTCTTCACGCCAAAGTGTCCCATTAGTCCTCCTCCATGCGCCCCGCAACGAACAAAAGACGAATGGAGCTAGCTGAATGCATAGCTTGTTAGCACGAACACAAATCCATCATTAACGACAAACTTGTTCCATGTTCTTCCTTCTTTACAATTCTGCAATACATCTTTAAAATCAGCATCATGCACATATTGATCTTTGATGGTCTCCAAACCAAATATTTTGAAGTCAAGTTGTGAAAGCATAGTATAGCTTATTTGAGACAATGCATCAAGAATAACATTTTCTTTACCCTTCTTGTGTTTAATGACATAAGGGAAAGTCTCAATGAATTCAACCCATTTAGCATGTCTACGATTCAGTTTAGCTTGACTCTTAATATGTTTCAAAGATTCATGATCGAATGTATAACAAATTCTTTTGGGCCATAAATAATATTGCCATGTTTCTAAAGTCCTAACAAGAGCATATAATTCTTTATCATAAGTAGAGTAATTCAGACTAGGCCCACTCAATTTTTCGTAAAAGTATGCAACAGTGTTTGCCTATCTTGTAATAACACACCTCCTAATCCAATTCCACTAGCATCACATTCAAGCTCAAAAGTTTTATTAAAATCGGAAGTTGGAGTAAAGGAGCATGTGTCAACTTAGCTTTCAACACCGTGAAGGCTTCTTCCCGTAGGGTACCCCAAACAAAAGGCACATCCTTCTTTGTAAGCTCGTTGAGAGGTGCAGAATGGTGCTGAAATCTCTCACAAAACGCCTATAGAAACCAAAGCAAGGCCAAGGAAACACCTCACTTGTGTGACTGCTTTGGCTGCGCCAACTCTTAATAGCTTCAATCTTGGCTTTATCAACTTCAATTCCTCGTGGAGTAACAACATAGCCAAGAAAAGATACTCGGTCGGTGCAAAAGGTGCACTTCCCAAGGTTACCAAACAAACGGCATCACGAGAGCATTAAAAAACAGCACGAAATGTTCCAAATGTTCTTCCAAAGTTTTGCTATAAATCAGATATCATCAAAATAGACTAGCACAAATCGTCCAATGAAAGCACGAAACTTCGCTCATTAATCTCATGAAAGTACTAGGTGCATTAGTTAACCCAAAAGGCATGACTAACCACTCATACAATCCAAACTTAGTTTTAAATGCTGTTTTCCATTCATCTCCCAATTTCATACGAATTTGATGGTATCCACTATGCAAATCAACTTTGGAGAATATTGTAGAGCCACTCAATTCATCAAGCATATCATCTAGCCTAGGAATAGGGTGACGAAAATGAATAGTAATATTATTGATGCCTCTACAATCAATGATATACGTGTCGTAACATCCTTTTCTCGCACTAGAATAATAGGAACAAGACAAGGACTAAGGGATTCGCAGATATAACCTTTGTCGAGCAGCTCCTCGATTTGACGATAATCTCCTTCGCCTCCTCCGGATTGGTACCAGATCGCACGGTTGGGTAATGATGCATCGGGAATTAAGTCAATTTGATGCTCAATCCTCTAATAGGTGGTAATCCTGGCACGCCTTGTGGTAAGACGTCAATAACTCCCCGCAAAATGTTAGTTTCTTGTCTGAGTAGGTTTCGGATTCCAGCACCTTCCGTCTGTAGAAGAGGTTGGTTTCGTGCTCCATCCCGTCAGCTTTGACTCGAAGAGTTTGAGACACGCCATTATAGTGATTTTCGCAAAAAAAAAAGGGCAGCAAAAAAAAAAGCAAACAAGAAAAAAAAGAGCGCAAAAAAAAAAAGAAAAAAAAAAAAATTCAGAGGTGTTTTCCTTTGTTTAGGTGCAAAGCCGTGATTTTGTTAGTGTTCTAGGCTCGCCTCTAGCACGGTTCAGCCTAGACCAAGATAGCATCGCTTGAGCGCTTATTCAACTTTGCATCTCCGATTTGATTATTACGAATCTTTTGCTACCATATTATAAGCCTTCCAGCTCCACATACATCTACGCTGGTATGCTTGTTGACGATAATCTCCTTCGCCTCCTCTGGATTGGTACGGTATCGTACGGTTGGGTAATGATGCACCGGGAATTAAGTCAATTTGATGCTCAATCCCTCGAATAGGTGGTAATCCGGTGGCACGCCTTGTGGTAAGACGTCAACTCCTCTGCAAAATGTTAGTGACAAGGGGGCAAAGAGGAAGGCACGTCCTCGAATGAAAATAATGCCTCTTTGCACACAAAAGCATAGCAAATAGATTTGGTAAAATCTAGCTCATCAATATCAGATTTGGTGGCAAGTAAACATGCACTTTTCAATTTAATTTGAAGCAACAGAGATGGTTTATTATTAGGCTTCATGTGTTGCTCAAATTCTTTTGCCACAATCTGATTTTCACTCTTATTTTTCTCCTGTTTTGCTTTATTAGCTCTATTAATATCATCTTTCAAAATGGACTCAGGAGTCATAGGAAGCAAAGTAATATTTTTATCCTTATGAACAAGAGTATACCGATTGTTTCTACCATGGTGTATGAAATTTTATCAAATTGCCATGGTCTACCAAGTAACAAGGAACATGCTTGCATAGGTACCACATCACAATCAACATAATCAGATATGTAGAGATACTAAAATGCACACGAACAAAGACGTGTTACCTTAACCTTGCCGCTGTTGTTGGACCATTGGATGTAGTAAGGATGTGGATGTGGTCTTGTGGTGAGAGATAGCTTCTCCACCATCTCCATGCTAGCCAAGTTGTTGCAGCTCCCTCCACCTATGATGACGCTTGAATAGAACGCTCCTTCACAACTCCCTTTGTATGGAACAAATTATGCCCCGATTTTGCTCATTTGTGTAACTTGCACACTCAAAACACGTTGAGCAACTAAACATTCATACCTATCAAGATCTTCAAAGAGCCATGTATTGTGTCTCATGATCGAATCATCTCCACCGTGTTCCTCATGTGTAATAAGAGCCAAAGTCTCCTCATCATAGTCACTAGCGGACTCATACCCACCATCCTCGTGAGCAATCATATCACGCTGAGATTTGCATTCTCTCATAAAATGTCCTCTTCCCTTACAACGACGACAAATAATATCACTTGTGTGCCCTGTTGACGCCATGGAAGAAGAAGAGCTCGTGCAGTGCCCTGGCAGTGTGCTCTTGGCGAGATAGTGGTGGTTGTGCCGCTTTCTTGTATCACGGTTGGAGGTGGCACCTGAAGGAGGTGATGGTGCGAAGGAAGTAGATGATGCACGGTGTCCATGATGAAGGTCGACTGCGAGAAAAGTTAGTGCGGCGCCAATGCCTGTCGATCCTGCACTTCACGCTCAGCTTTACAAGCAAGATGGAATAAACGAGTGATATTATTATAATCCTTATAGTCTAGAATGGTCTGAATATCTCTATTTAATCCACCCAGAAAACGTGCAAGCATAGCTTCATTCTCCTCAACAATACCACATCTAATCAAGCCAGTTTGTAATTCCTGAGGAGAGACGTGTTCTTGCTGCTGTTTGTGCTTTCACTAGCTTTGCATGTGTTTGGTGGTCTGAACATTGTAGATTATATCCTGTTCCAGCTACTTGGGCTGCTTTGAAAACTGCTATGCGTACTCGTTGGGTTCCACCATATTATCAACGTGAATTACTTCAAAAATTGCAGCGCTTAAGACAAGGAAAAAATTCTGTAGAAGAATATTATCAGGAATTACAAACTGGCTTGATTAGATGTGGTATTGTTGAGGAGAATTGATGCGGAGCATCCCACGTTCATCCCCATGTACACTCCGACTACTCTCCAAGCCCCAAGGATACATAAGATGAGACCTCGACTATGCGCCATCGGACACAAGGTACAACCAAGATGACCAAGGAGGATCCAAGGACCAAGGCCAAGCATGGAAGAGAAGACGGAAGAAAGGAGAAGAAGAAGACTGGAGTTGCCCGGATCATCCGGACACCCAGCCGGATCATCCGGGTCCAGCCGGATCATCCGGACCCTCCCCCGGATCATCCGGGCAACGGCGCCAAGACTACAAGCCTCTCGACGGCCGGATCATCCGGACGGTCGCCTGGATCATCGGGACCCCAACACCGGATCATCCGCGCCGCCATCCGGATCATCCGGACTCCGCTGTGTCGCGACTTGGCCCGAGGCCGTGTACCCTTCGCCCTCACTTACCCCTTCGTGGCTTAGCACTATAAATAGACCTCCTCCTCCCACTTTGAGGGTTAGCATTGGATTAGCTCATATTTGTGTGTGAGAGCCTTTGCTCATCCATCGGTACTTCTCCTCGGAGATCAGGACCTCCGTCTAGGAGAAGATCCATTCGGATTCAAGACCCCTATCTAGGGAAGATCCCCCTCGTGGATTCAAGGCCCCTATCTAGGGAAGAACATCAAGGCCTCCTCTTGGAGATGAACGGTTCCTTTGTATCCTTACCCTAGTTGACTATGTATCTTGTGGATCTCATGTGTGTATGTTGATCTAGCACTTGTGTGATCGATTCCTTGTTGGTTGAGTGATTCTCTCTCGTTTTCCCCTGTTTCCCTCGTGCTTCCGCTGTTCTTCGTGTTTCCTCCGTGAGGATCCCCTCCAAACATGAAAGATCGATTAATTAGGGTTCCACCTACATCATATGGTATCATGAGCCACGTTGATCACGCTTTTGGAGCCCCTACCCTCTTTTTCTAGCTTGATTTTGTTGTTCTCGTCCTAAATCCGAAAATCCCCACCAAAAATAGCCCCAATTTTTTTTGTGATTTGTTGGTTTGATGATGTTTTGTTGATTTTGATCCATGGATTTGCTTGGTTTCAAGTGGATCTAGCTTTCCCCAAGTTTCCCACCTTCCATCCACGAAATCCTCAAATTTTGCCCGAAAATCATCCATTTCCGCCAAAAATTCGTCCCCGAGAGCAAATCCCGGCGGGTTGACTTGGCGGATCATCCGGACCTTCTCCGGATCATCCGGACCAAGCCGGATCATTGGACTTCCCGGACGTCCGGATACCCCACGCACCCGTAAAATGAATCAAGGCTGACGAACCCGGATCATCCGGAAGTACTCCCGGATCATCCGGACCTAGCCCGGATCATCCGGACCTCCTCCCGGATGTCCGGTTAACCCTGAAACTAACTTCGGCTGATTTTTGTTTTGTCCATAACTAATTCATCCGAACTCCGATATTGACGTTCTTTAGCTTGTTTTGAAGCTATTGACATCCCCTATCCCACAAAAATACCACCAACATCATTTGACTCCATTATATTTTCTGAAATTTGGCAAGTTTGCCTAGGCCCTCCACCATATCATCCGCATTACCACAACCAACTTCCGCAACCTAACCCATTTTGTTCCCCATTGCATATGTGGTTGTTTGAGTTGTGATTAGAGTCTCCTAAGGTGTTTCGACTAGTTAGGGACGATTGCTTCTTCATCAACCACCACCACCATTTCCACATAACCTTGCCCACCATACACTTCCGCCACCCCCAACTTAACCCAATTGTTGTTTGAGCTTTTTCGAGTTGTGGCTTGTGTCTCCTAAGGTGTTTCGGCTACTTAGGGACGGCAACTTCAACTCCGACTCGTGTATAGCCCATCATTCCATCCGCATTGCCTAGTGCAACAACACCACCGCTTTCCGCTATCACCATTTTGACATTTGTCATTTGAGATTTTGAGTTTGCGGTTTTTCCGTTTCCTAAGGTGTTTCGGCTACTTAGGGACGAGTCTCCATCATCTTGGTATCTACACCAAGAACACCGCCACTCATCATCGCAAGGACGGTAACCTCGACGACACCATTGTATATTCCCTTGCAATTGCATTGTTAACCCCTAGCCCATTTGCGTCACTTACCTATCGAGACTAGCCATTTGAGTATTGCCGGCAACGTTACTTGTGCACATTAGTGGTCCATACCTTCCATTGCATACATACCATATCATATTGGTATCATATCATCCATTCTGTCACAATATCGTTCCCGCATATACACAATTGCTATCTTGTTTTGTGCATTGTGCAAAGTGGCCATAGAAAAAAAAGCTTTTAAGCAAAAGAGCAAAGAGCTCGTGAGCAAGTGCCATAGCATCATACCCATTGCACATAAGATTGTCAAATCTACATCATATGATCGCATGCTTGAGAGAAACACCGGGAACCATACATACATAGCATAATTGGGATAGAAAGAATATCCATTTTGCATCTTATAGGTTGTGCACAAGTGTCGTATCCGCCTATTGAGCAATCGTGCTAGCGTCTCTCTTGAGTTGTGCAACACGAGCGTTTTGGTGGATTCCACATTTTGAGCTCATTCCTTGGTTGCACAACCCCATTTATCTATCCGTGTGTGTGTTTCCGTGTACCTTTCGTTGCTATTGGTCCATTTGTTTCACTTGCGAATTTGTGAATCTTTTTCAACATTATTGACTATTGCTAACATTTTGCATTAAATTTTTGTGCCACTATCCTCACCAAGCTCCACTATAAGCCTTACTTGTGTAGGTGTGAGAATCGACAAGGATCGGTACCAATAGTGCTATTTCATTGTCCACATTTGAGTGAACTTGATTCATCTTCAACTTTGGTCAAAGGTACATTGGTATACGTTCTTCTCTTTCTCCCACTCATATTTTCTCGAATCTTGTGATGGATAGGCAAGGCATTCCCTCTCCGGTCTACGACAACAACGACGGCGTGAACAACTACATCTCCAAAGCGTCTATCTTCGATCTACAACGACAAATCCAAGGCGACAATCAAGATTGCGAGGCGATCGAGAACATCTCCATCGACATTCGTCACTCCGAAGTAAGGAAAAGGGCCTACATCGACAACAAGCTTGCCGCACAAAAGGAGGAGCAAGATGCGAGGATGGAAGAGATTCGGGCCTTGATCAAGTCTTCTTCCACTTCATCATCCTCAAGACGACGACGGTCAAGCCACAAGTCTTCGGAGCGCGAAAAAGATGCAAGTGCAAATCGTCCTCGTCCACATCTACATGGCGACCACCATCACGCTCATGATCATCATCGTCATGAAGGCCAAGTCACCTCCAAGCAACATGTGCACGACGACGACGAACGACATCTACTACGAGCTCAAGCATGACAACGACATCATCATCATGAAGATGCTCCACAAGCGCAAATGCACATGCCCCAACACGCCAAGTCCAAGCTTCAAGAGCACACAAGAAGACCGCGAGACGACCACCACCAAGACGGCGCTACGGCTACACCATCCACTTTGGCATCTTCGCCAAGTGCTATCAAGGCATCTTCGCCTTTGGACGTACGGCATCTTCGCCTACTTCCCACGAGTACGCCTACATCGACTTCATCAAGTCCAAGGCGACGACCTACGAGCGAGGGTGACACTCCATCTTCGGAAGCCCCTCAAAGAAGATGGCCGAGCATGGGAAACTCCCTTCGGTCATGGAGACGAGCTATGAGGTGTCATATCATATGGGCCTCCAACCACAAGACGGTGACAAGAAGGTTGAGCATGGGACTATCCCTTCAACCAAGGCGACGATCGGAGTTGAGCATGGAGACATTTGCACCTACATCCCTCCGACACCCACATATGTCGAGATGCCCCAAGTGCCATGTGAGGAGAGCCACCACCACATGAGAGACATGAGTGACTCCACCATATGTGACATTGAGAGCATTTCCTTTGAGAGGATGAGTGTGACCACCACTAGCCCCACACACGAGAGCATGCCACACATCCTATGTGAGGTTGAGCGCCACTTGAGTGACCCCACCAACCATATGAGTGAGAGCATCTTTGAGGGAGTGAGTGAGCCACTACACTTAGTGAGTGAGGTAGTTGACACGGCATGTGAGGCCACCATGATTTCTAACGACTTAACCTCTACTCCTAGTGTGTTTTCTTCTATGGTGCTAGGTCTCCTACATGACGACACGCCTACCATTGATGAGTCCATACCTCCTAGGGAGACGACGATGGCCATGATGGACGATGATGCACCCCCCACATGGTTCCATCAAGATGACGATGACAACGAGACGATCTTCAACACCTCACCTACAACACATGAGCGACACTCCAAAGGTAACATAGGTGATGGTGCTTCTCTTGTCCCACTAGTGGACTCTCTTGACGATGATTGCTCCCATGATGTTGACCCTCCTATTGCCATGCTTCAAGCTAGTGAAACTTCTTCATGCCTTGACTTACCCATTTATGATGAATATGATGATGAGCATGGCGAGTTGCCTAGTTGTGATGCTATGCTTCATAGGATATCATGTGAAAATTCTATTGGTCACTTCATGTTTGACAATCCATTGAACTTGTCATATGCTATGAGTGAGATCTCCCATATTGCCTCATTTCAATCTCAACATAGTAACTATGCATGCCCCATTAAAATCAATCCCATTTGCACTTATGGCATAGATGACGAGATGATGGTCATTGGCTTTTGTTTTTCATGTGATGATATTGCCATACTTCCTTTACATGATTTGCGCAATTCATCTAATATGTCATGCCATGATCACATTGTTCCAAATATGCATTGTTTTGGATGTTGTCAATATTCTCCATGTGATGTTGCTACTCATGCTCATGAGGAGACCCCCATAGTTTCCTCATACATATTAGGAGATCTTGATGCATTTTATACTCTGCATGATTCCCATGATAGTATGCACCATATGCATTCCATGAATAACAATGATTTAGATATTTCCCATGATGCATTACATCCTTTGAGTCTGCATTATGACATACATCATAACAAACCTCTCATGATGGATGACATGTTTCTATGTCACGCATCTCATTTATTTGAGCGTTGGATATTTGGTGCTAACAAACACACGTAGGCATCATGATGGATGATGTGTACATCTACCACGCACACACAATTTTCCCTCTGCCTTTGTTTTGTGTAGGTACTCATGTATACTCGTCGACCTCTCAATCCCAAGAGTTGACGAAACGAGCTCTTGAGAGCAATGATGACTTGGGATCCCGTGGACATATCATACTCACCACAAGTTTGCACCCTATGCATGGATTGACTCACATTATGATTGCCTTGTTGCATCTTGTATTCCCGTGTCATCCATGATATACGAGCTTGTTCACTTCCTTAGCAAATTTGTTGTGATCTTCCTTGATGGCATATTCATACATCATGATCATATTGCCCACCATCAATTGTATGACAACATATACATATTGAGCATTCATTGCCATGTTCATGCTTTTGATGCACCATCCCATTATGACATCATTTTGCACAATGGTAGAATTTCTCGCTTTGTGCACCATGATAATTATACCATGAATTCTTTGCATATCATTCTATATCATCTTGATAAGCTTCATGCGCTTTCTCATGCACTATCACTAAGCACGGACTCACGATTAATTGATGGACACTTTGTGTGCGCTAACCATTGTATTTCCAAGTGTACTTTGTGTTTGCTCATTTTGCATGTACCACATACCGGAGACACCTTGGAGTACTTGGATTGCGCAAGACCTTCCCCTACGTCCCGCTACAAGTCCGTGCACGACACCCGTTTCCATGGTGATGAGGATCACGATCCGAGGTCGGATCTTTCCCAAGGGGGGGGGATATGATGCGGAGCATCCCACGTTCATCCCCATGTACACTCGGACTACTCTCCAAGCCCCAAGGATACATAAGATGAGACCTCGACTATGCGCCATCGGACACAAGGTACAACCAAGATGACCAAGGAGGATCCAAGGACCAAGGCCAAGCATGGAAGAGAAGACGAAGAAAGGAGAAGAAGAAGATCGAGTCGTTGCGGATCATCCGGACACCCACCGGATCATCCAGTCCAAATGGATCATCCGGACCTCCCCGGATCATCCGGGCAACGGCGCCGAAGACTACAGAAGCCCCTCGACGAAGCCGGATCATCCGGACGGTCGCCCGGATCATCCGGAGCCCCGACACCCGGATCATCCGGGCCGCCATCCGGATCATCCGGACCCCGCCTGTGTGCGCGACTTGGGCCGAGGCCCGTGTACCCCTTCGCCCCTCACTTACCCCTTCGTGGCTTAGCACTATAAATAGACCTCCTCCTCCCCACTTTGAGGGTTAGCATTGGATTAGCTCATATTTGTGTGTGAGAGCCTTTGCTCATCCACCGGTACTTCTCCTCGGAGATCAGGACCTCCGTCTAGGAGAAGATCCATTCGGATTCAAGACCCCTATCTAGGGAAGATCCCCCTCGTGGATTCAAGGCCCCTATCTAGGGAAGAACATCAAGGCCTCCTCTTGGAGATGAACGGTTCCTTTGTATCCTTACCCTAGTTGACTATGTATCTTGTGGATCTCGTGTGTGTATGTTGATCTAGCACTTGTGTGATCGATTCCTTGTTGGTTGAGTGATTCTCTCTCGTTTTCCCCGTGTTTCCCCTCGTGCTTCCGCGTATTCTTCATGTTTCCTCCGTAGGATCCCCTCCAAACGTGAAAGACCGATGAATTAGGGTTCCACCCTACATCAAGAATGAAGCTATGCTTGCACATTTTCTGGGTGGATTAAATAGAGATATTCATACCATTCTAGATTATAAGGATTATAATAATATCACTCGTTTATTCCATCTTGCTTGTAAAGCTGAACGTGAAGTGCAGGATCGATGTGCATTGGCGCCGCACTAACTTTTCTGCAGTCGACCTTCATCATGGACACCACGTGCATCATCTACTTCCACCGCACCATCACCTCCTTCAGTGCCACCTCCAACCGTGATACAAGAAAGCGTGCACAACCACCACTATCGCCAAGAGCACACCGCCGGGCCTGCACAGAGCACTTCTTCTTCCATGGTGTCAACAGGCACACAAGTGATATTATTTGTCGTCGTTGTAAGGGAAGAGGACATTTTATGAGAGAATGCAAATCTCAGTGTGTGATGATTGCTACTTGAGGATGGTGGGTATGATTCCGCTAGTGACTATGATGAGGAGACTTTGGCTCTTATTACACATGAGGAACACGGTGGAGATGATTCGATCATGAGACACAATACATGGCTGCTCAAGATGCCGATAGGTATGAATGTTTAGTTGCTCAACGTGTTTTGAGTGTGCAGGTTACACAAGTGAGCAAAATCAGAGGCATAATTTGTTCCATACAAAGGAGTTGTGAAGGAACGTTCTATTCGCATCATCATAGATGGAGGGAGCTGCAACAACTTGGCTAGCATGGAGATGGTGGAGAAGCTATCTCTCACCACAAGACCACATCCACATCCTTACTACATCCAATGGTTCAACAACAAATGCTAGGTTAAGGTAACACGTCTCGTTCGTGTGCATTTTAGTATCTCTACATATGCTGATTATGTTGATTGTGATGTGGTACCTATGCAAGCATGTTCCTTGTTACTTGGTAGACCATGGCAATTTGATAAAAATTTGTACACCATGGTAGAAACAATCAAGATACTCTTGTTCATAAGGATAAAAATATTACTTTGCTTCCTATGACTCCACGAGTCCATTTTGAAAGATGATATTAATAGAGCTAATAAAGCAAAACAGGAGAAAAATAAGAGTGAAAATCAGATTGTGGCAAAAGAATTTGAGCAACACATGAAGCCTAATAATAAACCATCTATTGTTGCTTCGAAATTAAATTGAAAAGTGCATGTTTACTTGCCACCAAATCTGATATTGATGAGCTAGATTTTAGCAAATCTATTTGCTATGCTTTTGTGTGCAAAGAGGCATTATTTTCATTCGAGGACGTGCCTTCCTCTATGCCCCCTCGCCGTCACTAACATTTTGCAGAGTTCGCCGACGTCTTTCCACAAGACGTGCCACCGGATTACCACCTATTCAAGGGATTGAGCATCAAATTGACTTAATTCCGGTGCATCATTACCCAACCGTGCACCATACCGTACCAATCCAGAGGAGAGGAAGGAGATTATGCGTCAAGTACAGGAGCTGCTCGACAAAGGTTATATACGTGAATCCCTTAGTCCTTGTGCTGTTCCTATTATTCTAGTGCCGAAAAAGGATTGTACGTCACGTATGTGTGTTGATTGTAGAGGCATTAATAATATTACTATTCGTTATCGTCACCCTATTCCTAGGCTAGATGATATGCTTGATGAATTGAGTGGCTCTACAATATTCTCCAAAGTTGATTTGCGTAGTGGATACCATCAAATTCGTATGAAATTGGGAGATGAATGGAAAACAACATTTAAAACTAAGTTTGGCTTATATGAGTGGTTAGTCATGCCTTTTGGGTTAACTAATGCACCTAGTACTTTCATGAGATTAATGAACGAAGTTTTACGTGCTTTCATTGGACGATTTGTGGTAGTTTACTTTGATGACATATTGATTTATAGCAGATCTTTGGAGGAACATTTGGAACATTTACGTGTTGTTTTTATTGCTCTACGTGATGCACGTTTGTTTGGTAACCTTGGGAAGTGCACCTTTTGCACCGACCGAGTGTCTTTTCTTGGCTATATTGTTACTCCACAGGGAATTGAAGTTGATAAAGCCAAGATTGAAGCTATTGAGAGTTGGCCGCAGCCCAAAACGGTCACACAAGTGAGGAGTTTTCTTGGCCTCGCTGGATTCTATAGGCGTTTTGTGAGAGATTTCAGCACCATTGCTGCACCTCTCAATGAGCTTACAAAGAAGGATGTGCCTTTTGTTTGGGGTACCGCACAGGAAGAAGCCTTCATGATGTTGAAAGATAAGTTGACACATGCTCCTTTACTCCAACTTCCTGATTTTAATAAGACTTTTGAGCTTGAATGTGATGCTAGTGGAATTGGATTAGGAGGTGTGTTATTACAAGATGGTAAACCTGTTGCATACTTTTCTGAAAAATTGAGTGGGCCTAGTCTGAATTATTCTACTTATGATAAAGAATTATATGCTCTTGTTCGGATTTGTTATACATTCTGATCATGAATCTTTGAAACATATTAAAAGTCAAGCTAAACTGAATCGTAGACATGCTAAATGGGTTGAATTCATTGAGACTTTCCCTTATGTCATTAAACACAAGAAGGGTAAAGAAAATGTTATTGCTGATGCATTGTCTCGTCGCTATACTATGCTTTCACAACTTGACTTCAAAATATTTGGTTTGGAGACCATCAAAGATCAATATGTGCATGATGCTGATTTTAAAGATGTATTGCAGAATTGTAAAGAAGGAAGAACATGGAACAAGTTTGTCGTTAATGATGGATTTGTGTTCCGTGCTAACAAGCTATGCATTCCAAATAGCTCCGTTCGTCTTTTGTTGTTGCAGGAGGCGCATGGAGGAGGACTAATGGGACACTTTGGCGTGAAGAAGACGGAGGACGTACTTGCTACACATTTCTTTTGGCCAAAGATGAGACGGGATGTTGAGTGTTTTATTGCTCACTTCACTACATGTCAAAAAGCTAAGTCACGACTCAATCCTCATGGTTTATATATGCATTTTCCTGTACCTAGTGTTCCTTGGGAAGATATATCTATGGACTTTGTCTTAGGTTTACCTAGAACAAAGAAGGGGAGGGATAGCATATTTGTTGTCGTGGATAGATTCTCGAAAATGGCACACTTTATACCATGTCATAAAAGCGATGTTGCTGTTAATGTTGCTGATTTGTTCTTTCGTGAAATTATTCGCTTGCATGGTGTGCCAAATACTTTTGTTTCAGATCGTGATACTAAATTTCTTAGCCACTTTTGGAGATGTTTATGGGCTAAGTTGGGGACTAAACTGCTTTTTAGTACTACTTGTCACCCCCAAACTGATGGACAAACTGAAGTAGTCAATAGAACATTGTCTACTATGCTTAGGGCTGTTCTAAAGAATAATAAGAAAATGTGGGAGGATTGCTTGCCTCATATTGATTTTGCTTATAATCGTTCATTGCATTCTACTACTAAGATGTGCCCTTTTGAAGTTGTATATGATTTCCTACCTCGTGTACCTATTGATTTGTTGCCTCTTCCATCTTCGGAGAAGGTTAATTTTGATGCTAAAGAACGTGCTGAATTGATTTTAAAAATGCATGAGTTAACTAAGGAAAACATTGAGTGTATGAATGCTAAATATAAACTTGCTGGAGATAAGGGTAGAAAACATGTTGTGTTTGCACCTAGAGATCTTGTTTGGTTACATTTGCGTAAGGATAAAATTCCTGATTTGCGCAAATCAAAGCTAATGCCACGTCCTGCTGGTCCCTTTAAGGTGTTGGAGAAAGTAAATGATAATGCATATAAACTTGAGCTACCTGCAGATTTTGGGGTTAGTCCCACTTTTAACATTGCAGATTTGAAGCCATATTTGGGTGAGGAAGATGAACTTCCGTTGAGGACGACTTCATTTCAAGAAGGGGAGGATGATGAGGACATAAATACCATTGTTACACCCACAGCCCCTACTGCTATACATACATGACCAATTACTAGAGCTCGAGCACGCCAACTAAATTACCAGGTACTTTCGTTTCTTGGTAATGATTCTAATGTTCATGAGAATATGATGCTGCCTAAATTGGATACATTTGCTTTGCTTACAAATGAAGGGCCTAGCTTGGAGAAGGATGAACATTGGAGCAAGAACAAGCATGGAGATGATGGCATGCTCAAGGGGGATAAGAACGGAGTTACAAGTGATGATTTCAGGACTTTGAAGCCACCATAATGAGTGCATGAAGCCTTGGACGAAATATACAAGATGCCACTTCATAAATTTCGTCCAAAGGCTATTCTAGGTGTCGTACACCTTATTATTGGGCCAGGCCCATGTAATTTCGAAATACATAAGTATAGGCTATTTTAGAGTCCAGATAAAAGGGAAACAAGAGATAGGGTTAGTTTCGGACCCCTACACCAAGGGCCACGAAATTCACCCCCTCTTCCTCCATATATACAGCCCTTAGGGCACCATTTAGACGTTGGGTTTTGTTTAGATTAAAAGTTCGCTATAGCTGCAACTTCGCGTATTTCGTTTGTGTTCAACGACCAGACAAAGGCGTCACAGAACCCCACCTTGATCAATAAAGCTTTCATCTTATATTCGCAATATCCAGATTGCAATCTCAGTTTCTTGCTTGTTCTTCATTTGCTCGCAGGAAACAGACCCTCGTGGTCAGGTTGATCATGCTCCGGCGTGGTCAATAACCTCTCGGAGTTGGTTTAGCGATTGCTAAGGCGCGACGTCCTCGCACGCTCGTAGTCGGATCGTCAAAGTCGACTTCCACCAAAGCGAAATCCACCATCTCATCGAAAGACGGGACAGCTCCGCCTCTATCACACCTACTACAACCATGATCTTTTCAAGAAGCTACAACTCCTCAAGCAAGGAACAAAGAGTGTTGAAGAATACTACAAGGAAATGGAGATTGCCATGATTCGAGCCAATGTCACGGAGGATGATGAGCAAACAATGGCACGATTCTTGAACGGACTCAACCATCCCATCAAGAAGATCGCCGACTTCCAACCCTGCTCCAACCTCATTGAGCTCGTGCATCAAGCTACAAAGGCGGAACGACAAGTGCAAGATGACTTCAAGTACGCCAAGTACTCCTCCAAGACATACGGCTTCCCCAACAACCAAGCTTCAACAACTACTCCAACTTTGACATCAACCAAGCCTTCTCCAACCAACGACGACAAGTCAAGTTACAAGAAAGCTTCTACAAGTTCAAGTCGTCCTTCTCCTACTACAAGCAACCCCAAGCCGCGTGCTTCATCATCTACTCCAAACGATGAGACCGTCAAGACAAGCTCCTTCAAGTGTTTTACTTGCGGCGGACGAGGCCACAAGTCATATGAATGCACCAACAAGCGTACCATGATACTCAACGACGATGGCACCTACGACTCAATGAGTGAAGATGAAATGGACGCTATTGAGCAAGTGGCCATGCACCGGCGCATCAACGAGGATGAAGATGATCAAGTCTTTTGTGATGAAGACACAAGTCCCGCTCTTGTTGTCTCCAAGATCTTGACACTTCAACATCAACAAGAAGAAGACCAAAGATGCCACATCTTCCACACAAAGGCCGGCATCAATGGGAGATCCGTCAAGGTCATCATCGATGGAGGTAGTTACCACAACTTGGCAAGGGAAGAACTATGCTACAAGCTCCAATTGGTCAAGAAGAAGCATCCACAACCCTACAAGGTTCAATGGCTAAGTGACTCCGGCACTATACGAGTTGAGCATACGGTCCAAGTATCATTCAAAATATGTGCATATGAGGACACTTTGGAGTGTGATGTGGTCCCAATGACCGTTTGCCACCTCCTCCTTGGTCGGCCATGGCAATTCGATCGTGGTGTCTACCACAATGGGCGTACAAACCACTATAGCTTCAAGATGAAAGGCAAAGAATATGTCCTACGACCCATGTCTCCTAGTCAAGTGATAGCCGACAAACAAGCCACCAACCAAAGAGAGAAGAGTGAGAAACTGAGCCACCAAAAAGTGAGTGAGAGCCACAAGCCAAATTTGAGCCTCTTAGCCTAGGAGAAAAACCTCATACTATTAGCCACCAAACATGAGATGAGAGAAGTGTGTGAGAACCCATCGAGTGTGATGCACTTTGTCCTAGTGTGCAAGGATGGAGAACCACAAACTAACACCACTCATGAGCTACCTTTGGTGTTTCAATCTCTTTTGCAGGAATTTCAAGATGTTTTCCCCGATGAGTTACCTCCGGGTCTACCTCCTCTTCGAGGCTTTGAGCATCGAATCGACCTCATCTGATGAGGACATCAATACCATTGTTACACCCACAGCCCCGCTGCTATACATCTTGGACCAATTACTAGAGCTCACAAGACGCCAACTAAATTACCGTACTTTCGCTTCTTGGTAATGATTCTAATGTTCATGAGAATATGATGTCGCTTAAATTGGATACATTTGTTTTGCTTACAAATGAGGGGCCTAGCTTGGAGAAGGATGAACATTGGAGCAAGAACACACATGGAGTTGATGGCATGCGCAGGGGATCAAGAACGGAGTTACAAGTGATGATTTCAGGACTTTGAAGCCACCGTAAGGAGTGCATGAAGCCTTGGACGAAATATACAAGATGCCACTTCATAATATTCGTCCATAGGCTATTCTAGGTGCTTCGTCACCTTATTATTGGGCCAGCCCATGTAATTTCGAAATACATTAGTATAGGCTATTTTAGAGTCCGTATGTGTGGGAAACAAGAGATAGGGTTAGTTTGGACCCCACCACCAAGGGCCACGAAATTCACCCCTCTTCCTCCATATATACAGCCCTTAGGGCACCGTTTAGACTTGGGTTTTGTTTAGATCAAAAGTTCGCCATAGCTGCAACTTCGCGTGCCGTTTGTGTTCAACGACCGCACAAAGCGCCACGTAACCCCACCTTTGATCAATAAAGCTTTCATCTTATATTCGCAATATCCAGATTGCAATCTCAGTTTCTTGCTTGTTCTTCGTTTGCTCGCAGGAAATAGACCCTCGTGGTCGTTGATCGTGCTCGCGTGGTCAATAACCTCTCGGAGTTGGTTTAGCGATTGCTAAAGGCGCGGCGTCCTCGCACGTCAGAAGTCGGATCGTCAAAGTCGACTTCCACAAAAGCGAAATCACCATCTCATCGAAAGACGGACACCTCTGCCTCTATCAAGTGGTATCAGATTTCGTGTTGCTCGGTGAGATTTTACTGCTTTTCGTAGTTTCGATCGAGTCTGTCTTCATACCTATAGTCCACGAAAAAGCCAAAAAAAAATTAGGGTTAGTTCATCCTATCCAACCACCCGAGCCTTTGCATAATCTTTTCTGTATTTGCATTGTTGAATTTGCGGTTGCATCGTCGTGTCTAGTTGCTGGTCTTAGAGTCTAGTCTTTTAGAGTTTCGAGTTCTGGTCATAAGTTGTCACGCCGCCGCCGCACCACCGCTTCGAATCCGTATCCATATACCACCACCGCTTATCCGCCACCGCTTCGAATCCGTATCCATATACCGAGTCCCTTGCATATTAGGTTTGTTTTCGGGATCCATCTAGTTTTCCGATTCGTGTTTCCTTGTCTGAGTAGGTTTCGGATTCCAGCAATCTTTTGCCGTCCGTAGAAGAGGTTGGTTTCGTGCCCATCCTGTCAGTTTGACCTGGGAAGAGTTTTGAGACACTCGCCATTATAGTGATTTTTCGCAAAAAAAAAAAAAAAAAAAGGCAGCGCAAAAAAAAAAAAAAAAAAAAAAAAAAAAAAAAAAAAAAAAGCGAAAAAAAAATTCAGAGTGTGCTTTTCCTTTGTTTAGGTGCAGCGTCGTGATTTTGTTAGTGTTCTAGGCTCGCGTCTCTAGCACGGTCTAGCCTAGGACCAAAGACAAGATCGTCGTTGAGCGTTTATTCAACTTTGCATCTCTGATTTGATTATTGTTGACCCTTTTGCTACCATATTATAAGCCTTCCCAGCTCCACATACATCTACGTCGTGCGTTTGATTCTCCCTGGTAATCGCTATAGCCAAGCTTTGAGAGTTTTGACTACAACGGTTGCCGATCACCACCTGCTGCTGGGTAAGAACTGGTAAGAATTTGAGATTTGCTTGACGGGTTTGTGATACACCACCACACCACCACCACCACTTCCTAGTAGTCTGTAGGATCATATTCTTGTGTGTTTCTATTGCTGCTAACCATGGCAGGAACACAGGCCGATGAGACTGATTGGGAGAACCTGACAAACAAACAGCTACATGATAAGTTTCAAAGAAATGATGATTGGACAGTGCAAGATGTGGTAAACAGATTTGACGAGGCCATGGAGAAGATAGATGGCATTGAGAAGACGTTTGAAACAAAGCTTGATAGCAAGTTTGATGAATTGCTCGCGCGTTTTCCACAACCACCGCCGGCTGCACCTATCGCACCTCTGCAGAACGACAACAACTCGCCCCTTCCGAATCAGTATGGACGAGCTCAGCGTGTTCCTATTGAGCCAGACAAAATTCTGTGCGCGGCTGCTCTGCTGTTGGTGCTTCTTTGGCTCCTCGCTCATCGCTGTCTTTGGTACCGAGGAGGATGATTATGTGGGAGATTACGAGGAGGAGGTTGATCAACATCGTAACTACGTGCAACCACCAGCACCACAACCACCGTGTCGTCCACATGCAAATAATGGCAATGCTAGGGCTCCCCCTCAGTACGAGATCATGACCATCTCCTAAACTGAAATTGAATATTCCACCATTTGAGGGTAGATATGTTCCGATATATATCTTACTTGGGAGTTAGAAACTGAACAACGATTTACATGTTTACAATATCCCGAGGAGAGACGTGTTCTGCGCTTTGTTTGTGCTTTCACTAGCTTTGCATGTGTTTGGTGGTCTCAACATTGTAGATTATATCCTGTTCCAGCTACTTGGGCTGCTTTGAAAACTGCTATGCGTGCTCGTTGGGTTCCACCATATTATCAACGTGAATTACTTCAAAAATTGCAGCGCTTAAGACAAGGAAAAATTTCAGAGAAGAATATTATCGAAATTGCAAACCGGCTTGATTAGATGTGGTATTGTTGAGGAGAATGAAGCTATGCTTGCACGTTTTACGGGTGGATTAAATAGAGAGATTCGACCATTCTAGACTATAAGGATTATAATAATATCACTCGTTTATTCCATCTTGCTTGTAAAGCTGAACGTGAAGTGCAGGGATCGACGAGCATTGGCGCCGCACTAACTTTTCTCGCAGTCGACCTTCATCATGGACACCACGTGCATCATCTACTTCCACCGCACCATCACCTCCTTCAAAGCCACCTCCAACCGTGATACAAGAAAGGTGCACAACCACCACTATCGCCAAGAGCACACCTGCTGGGCTGCACAGAGCTCTTCTTCCATGGCGTCAACAGGGCACACAAGTGATATTATTTGTCGTCGTTGTAAGGGAAGAGGACATTTTACGAGAGAATGCAAATCTCAGCGTGTGATGATTGCTACGGAGGATGGTGGGTATGAGTCCGCTAGTGACTATGATGAGGAGACTTTGGCTCTTATTACACATGAGGAACACGGTGGAGATGATTACGATCATGAGACACAATACATGGCTGCTGAAGATGCCGACAGTATGAATGTTTAGTTGCTCAACGTGTTTTGAGTGTGCAGAGTTACACAAGTGAGCAAAATCAGAGGCATAATTTGTTTCATACAAAAGGAGTTGTGAAGGAACGTTCTATTCAGCGTCATCATAGATGGAGGGAGCTGCAACAACTTGGCTAGCATGGAGATGGTGGAGAAGCTATCTCTCACCACAAGACCACATCCACATCCTTACTACATCCAATGGTTCAACAACAGCGGCAAGGTTAAGGTAACACGTCTTTGTTAGTGTGCATTTTAGTATCTCTACATATCTGATTATGTTGATTGTGATGTGGTACCTATGCAAGCATGTTCCTTGTTACTTGGTAGACCATGGCAATTTGATAAAATTCAGACACCATGGTAGAAACAATCAAGATACTCTTGTTCATAAGGATAAAAAATTACTTTGCTTCCTATGACTCTCGAGTCCATTTTGAAAGATGATATTAATAGAGCTAATAAAGCAAAACAGGAGAAAAATAAGAGTGAAAATCAGATTGTGGCAAAAGAATTTGAGCAACACATGAAGCCTATTAATAAATCATCTATTGTTGCTTCGAAATTAAATTGAAAAGTGCATGTTTACTTGCCACCAAATCTGATATTGATGAGTTAGATTTTAGCAAATCTGTTTGCTATGCTTTTGTGTGCAAAGAGGCATTATTTTCATTCGAGGACGTGCCTTCCTCTTTGCCCCTCGCCGTCACTAACATTTTGCAGAGTTCACCGACGTCTTTCCACAAGACGTGCCACCGGATTACCACCTATTCGAGGATTGAGCATCAAATTGACTTAATTCCGGTGCATCGTTACTCAACCGTGCACCATACCGTACCAATCCAGAGGAGACGAAGGAGATTATGCGTCAAGTACATGTGAGCTGCTCGACAAAGGTTATATACGCGAATCCCTTAGTCCTTGTGTTGTTCCTATTATTCTAGTGCCGAAAAAGGATGGTACGTCACGTATGTGTGTTGATTGTAGAGGCATTAATAATATTACTATTCGTTATCGCCACCCTATTCCTAGGCTAGATGATATGCTTGATGAATTGAGTGGCTCTACAATATTCTCCAAAGTTGATTTATGTAGTGGATACCATCAAATTCGTATGAAATTGGGAGATGAATGGAAAACAGCATTTAAAACTAAGTTTGGATTATATGAGTGGTTGGTCATGCCTTTTGGGTTAACTAATGCACCTAGTACTTTCATGAGATTAATGAACGAAGTTTTACGTGCTTTCATTGGACGATTTGTGGTAGTTTATTTTGATGATATTCTGATTTATAGCAAATCTTTGGAAGAACATTTGGAACATTTACGTGCTGTTTTTAATGCTCTACGTGATGCACGTTTGTTTGGTAACCTTGGGAAGTGCACCTTTTGCACCGACCGAGTATCTTTTCTTGGCTATGTTGTTACTCCACAGGAATTGAAGTTGATAAAGCCAAGATTGAAGCTATTGAGAGTTGGCCGCAGCCCAAAACGGTCACACAAGTGAGGAGTTTCCTTGGCCTCGCTGGTTTCTATAGGCGTTTTGTGAGAGATTTCAGCACCATTGCTGCACCTCTCAACGAGCTTACAAAGAAGGATGTGCCTTTTGTTTGGGGTACCGCACGGGAAGAAGCCTTCACGGTATTGAAAGCTAAGTTGACACATGCTCCTTTACTCCAACTTCCCGATTTTAATAAGACTTTTGAGCTTGAATGTGATGCTAGTGGAATTGGATTAGAGGTGTGTTATTACAAGATGGCAAACCTGTTGCATACTTTTCGAAAAATTGAGTGGGCCTAGTCTGAATTATTCTACTTATGATAAAGAATTATATGCTCTTGTTCGGACTTTAGAAACATGGCAACATTATTTATGGCCCAAAGAATTTGTTATACATTCGATCATGAATCTTTGAAACATATTAAAAGTCAAGCTAAACTGAATCGTAGACATGCTAAATGGGTTGAATTCATTGAGACTTTCCTTATGTCATTAAACACAAGAAGGGTAAAGAAAATGTTATTCTTGATGCATTGTCTCGTCGCTATACTATGCTTTCACAACTTGACTTCAAAATATTTGGTTTGGAGACCATCAAAGTTCAATATGTGCATGATGCTGATTTTAAAGATGTATTGCAGAATTGTAAAGAAGGAAGAACATGGAACAAGTTTGTCGTTAATGATGGATTTGTGTTCCGTGCTAACAAGCTATGCATTCCAGCTAGCTCCGTTCGTCTTTTGTTGTTGCAGGAGGCGCATGGAGGAGGACTAATGGGACATTTTGGCGTGAAGAAGACGGAGGACGTACTTGCTACACATTTCTTTTGGCCAAAGATGAGACGGGATGTTGAGCGTTTTATTGCTCACATTGCACTACATGTCAAAAAGCTAAGTCACGACTAAATCCTCATGGTTTATATATGCCTTTGCCTGTACCTAGTGTTCCTTGGGAGGATATATCTATGGACTTTGTTTTAGGTTTACCTAGAACAAAGAAGGGGAGGGATAGCATATTTGTTGTCGTGGATAGATTCTCGAAAATGGCACACTTTATACCATGTCATAAAAGCGATGATGTTGTCAATGTTGCTGATTTGTTCTTTCGTGAAATTATTCGCTTGCATGGTGTGCCAAATACTATTGTTTCAGATCGTGATACTAAATTTCTTAGCCACTTTTGGAGATGTTTATGGGCTAAGTTGGGGACTAAACTGCTTTTTAGTACTACTTGTCACCCCCAAACCGATGGACAAATGAGTAGTCAATAGAACATTGTCTACTATGCTTAGGGCTGTTCTAAAGAATAATAAGAAAATGTGGGAGGAATGCTTGCCTCATATTGAATTTGCTTATAATCATTCATTGCATTCTACTACTAAGATGTGCCCTTTTGAAGTTGTGTATGGTTTCCTACCTCGTGCACCAATTGATTTGTTGCCTCTTCCATCTTCGGAGAAGGTTAATTTTGATGCTAAAGAACGTGCTGAATTGATTTTAAAAATGCATGAGTTAACTAAGGAAAACATTGAGCGTATGAATGCTAAATATAAACTTGTTGGAGATAAGGGTAGAAAACATGTTGTGTTTGCACCGAGATCTTGTTTGGTTACATTTGCGTAAGGATAGATTTCTGATTTGCATAAATCAAAGCTAATGCCACGTCTCTTTGGTCCCTTTAAGGTGTTGGAGAAAGTAAATGATAATGCATATAAACTTGAGCTGCCTGCAGATTTTGGGGTTAGTCCCACTTTTAACATTGCAGATTTGAAGCCATATTTGGGTGAGGAAGATGAGCTGCCGTCGAGGACGACTTCATTTCAAGAAGGGAGGATGATGAGGACATCAATACCATTGTTACACCCACGGCCCCCGCCGCTATACATCTTGGACCAATTACTAGAGCTCACAAGACGCCAACTAAATTACTGGTACTTTCGTTTCTTGGTAATGATTCTAATGTTCATGAGAATATGATGTCGCCTAAATTGGATACATTTGTTTTGCTTACAAATGAGGGGCCTAGCTTGGAGAAGGATGAACATTGGAGCAAGAACACACATGGAGTTGATGGCATGCTAAGGGATCAAGAACGGAGTTACAAGTGATGATTTCAGGACTTTGAAGCCACCGTAAGGAGTGCATGAAGCCTTGGACGAAATATACAAGATGCCACTTCATAATATTCGTCCATAGGCTATTCTAGGTGTTCACATCACCTTATTATTGGGCCAGCCCATGTAATTTCGAAATACATTAGTATAGGCTATTTTTAGAGTCCGTATGTGTGGGGAAACAAGAGATAGGGTTAGTTTCGGACCCCACCACCAAGGGCCACGAAATTCACCCCCTCTTCCTCCATATATACAGCCCTTAGGGCACCGTTTAGACTTGGGTTTTGTTTAGATCAAAAGTTCGCCATAGCTGCAACTTCGCGTACTTCGTTTGTGTTCAACGACCAGACAAAGGCGTCACAGAACCCCACCTTTGATCAATAAAGCTTTCATCTTATATTCGCAATATCCAGATTGCAATCTCAGTTTCTTGCTTGTTCTTCGTTTGCTCGCAGGAAATAGACCCTCGTGGTCAGGTTGATCGTGCTCCGGCGTGGTCAATAACCTCTCGGAGTTGGTTTAGCGATTGCTAAGGCGCGACGTCCTCGCACGTTCGTAGTCGGATCGTCAAAGTCGACTTCCACAAAAGCGAAATCACCATCTCATCGAAAGACGGGACACCTCTGCCTCTATCATCATCCCCGGAGCGCCACTTCCAAACAAAGCTACCTACCGTGTCAATCCCGAAGAAACCAAGGAGATTCAACGGCAAGTACAACAACTAATCAACAACGGTCATGTACGTGAAAGCTTAAGCCCTTGTGCCGTTCCCGTTATACTTGTGCCTAAACCCGATGGAAGTTTCCGCTTATGCAACGATTGTAGACCTATAAATGCTATCACCGTGCGCTATAGGCATCCCATTCCTCGCTTAGATGATATGCTTGATGAACTTAGTGGAGCCAACTTTTTCTCCAAAATTGATCTTAAAAGTGGCTATTATCAAATCCGCATTCATGAGGGTGATGAATGGAAAACTGCTTTCAAAACAAAATTTGACTTATATGAATGGTTGGTTATGCCTATGGGTTTGTCGGAAGCTCCCGGAACTTTTGTGCGTCTCATGCATCATGTACTTTGTCCATACATTGGAATCTTTAGTGTGGTTTACTTCGATGATATTCTTGTGTTTAGCAAAACCATGAAAGAGCATCTTGATCCACTACAAGAAATATGTCAACTTATGACCTTCTGTCAGTGACCCTCGAAGAATTGGTCATAAATCTATGACCATTTTAGACCAATTGGTCAAAAGCTGTTCAGGGGCTCCAAACCTCGAACCATTATGACCATTTTGGTCGAAGGTCGTAATTTCCTTACACTAAATGGTCACAAAGCAAATAGTGCTAGTCCGTTTTTATTTCTAGTTGTTAACGACCAATATAGATGGTCATAGCCTTGTAAATTGTGGTGGGTTGCTATGACTAGGCGCCACCTCATCGAGCTTTTGCCTATGTGTCATGTCCATGTGGCAGTTTTGCCCTAGGTTGTGAAGCAACCTATATTTCTGTCATTCCCAAAATTCCCAAAAAATCTCATAAATTCTTTGGGTCATATCTTCGTCAAATATGTAAAAACCTTCCTTGACTAGTTCAAAATAATTCAAAAATATTCATTTTCCTATTTTGTTCGAAGTAATTTGTGAAGGAAGTAGCACTTTGGCATGTCCAAATAGTATCCATTTTCTACAAGGCTTTCCTATGCCCAAATAACCATCCTCCACCAAATGCCACTCAATCCATTCATTATTTTGAGCCGAGCTTCAACATTCAGATTTATGTCCAAGTGGTGGTTTGCAAAGCAAGTACCACCTAGGCTCCTCCTTTTGAGCTGAAAATTTGTGAAAACGGTCTTCTTAGTAACCGATCATCCTCACCAAAACTCACGCCCATTATCCATGTACATTTCCGTACCACTAATCAAACACTTGGCGCTAATTCATGTTTGAGCATCGATTGGTCTCCTCATGAGAATCTTATGTTGTAATTTTCTTCCTTGCACCAACCTGGGAGTGCCCAACCCGCTAGACATGCCTAGGCCGCCTGAACACATGGCAACGCCACGGTCACGCTGTGACCACGCCACGGCATCGAAGTTCTGGCGCTCTAGAGTTGGGGCCCTCGGCCACCGCCCAAACCTCAACGTACGCCACCAAACCATGTATTTATGATTAAATAGGTCCTTATGTAACTAGAAATGATTTTTGGAAAAATACATAGCAAACTATGAGGCACTTGCAGTTCAAATTTGACCCGCTTCCAAATTTGAATCGGCGAAATTTGTCTTTTTCACGAGAGGTGGATCAAAATTTTTACACCAGACCATTTTGTCAATTGTGCATTAAATATGGCCTAGTATTTTATAAAAATGATTTGGTCCAATTTTGCAACAATTATTTGGTAGTTCCTTCACAAAAAACCTCCTTTCGCACTCGAAAAATGGAAAATGGTTTTTCGTCCAACGAAAATGAAAACTTCCTTAGGCAACATTGTTTGCTATTCCAATATGCACCCTTGTGCACAATATGAGATCATTTGAACAAACTATGCCATGAATGTGGCCATAAGATTGATCATTTGGCTTGAAAGCCATGAATCTTCACACTTGATAGCTCATTTCTGAGAACACTTTTTTAAAATAATTACTGTATTACAAGTTTATTATTTTTCCTGGAAACTTGGTCACATATAATGACACAATGCGAAGGTTTTCCAATTTTTGATTTTTTGAATTTTTATGCCTGTTTCAAAATGCGGTCAAAACGCGGGCTTGACCGCCCTAGCTAGTGGTTGAATCTTGGAATTTTTTGGTGTTTCTATTATTAAATAGATACTTATGTACCTAGAAATGATTTTTGAAAGAATAAAGAGCAAACTATGAGGCAGCTACAGTTCAAATTTGACCCGTTTTCAGCTGAATCGACGATAATTTGTCTTTTTCATCAGTGGTGGATCAAAACTTTTTTCACCCAACCATTTTGTCAATTGTGCATTATATATGGCCTAGTATTTTATAAAATTGATTTGGTCCAATTTTGTAACAATTATTTGGTAGTTCCTTCACAAAAAAACCTCCTTTCGGGCACTCGAAAAATGGAAAATGGTTTTTTCGCCCAACGAAAATGAAAACTTCCTTAGGCAACATTGTTTGCTATTCCAATATGCACCCTTGTGCACAATATGAGATCATTTGAACAAACTATGCCATGAATGTGGCAATAAGATTGATCATTTGGCTTGAAAGCCATTGATCTCCACACATGATAGCTCGTTTCTGAGAACACTTTTTTAAAATAATTGCCGTTTTACAAGTTTGTTATTTTCCTAGGAACTTGGCCACATATGATGACACAATGCGAAGGTTTCCCAATTTTTGATTTTTTGAATTTTTATGCTGTTCCAAAATGCGGTCAAAAGCGGCGGGAATGACCGCTCCTAGCTAGTGCTTGAATCTTGGATTTTTTGGTGTTTCTCTGATTAAATAGATACTTATGTACCTAGAAATGATTTTTGGAAAAATAAATAGCAAACTTTGAGGCAGCTGCAGTTCAAATTTGACCCGCTTCGGTGAATCGATTTATAATTTGTCTTTTTCATCGGTGGTGGATCAAAAATTTTACACCCAACCATTTTGTCAATTGTGCATTAAATATGGCCTAGTATTTTATAAAATGATTTGGTCCAATTTTGCAACAATTATTTGGTAGTTCCTTCACAAAAAACCTCCTTTCGCACTCGAAAAATGGAAAATGGTTTTTAGTCCAATGAAAATAAAAACTTCCTTAGGCAACATTGTTTGCCATTCCAATATGCACCCTTGTGCACATTATGAAATGTGGTCTAATATTTTTGAAAAATGGAGTTGAGCTATTTTGGAACAAATATTTGGTAGCTTCTAAAAAACCTTTTGATGCACTCGAAAAATGGAAAATCATATTTTGTGCAAAGAAAATGAAAGTCGTCGAACTATGTCATCGTTTGCCATTCTAAGATGCACATTTATGAAAAAACAAGATCATTTTGACAAACTATGCCATTGTTCTGTTTAAAAAATTCAAAATTTTGGGTCCAAAATTTGAGATTCAAGTGCTTTTGGCCGCCAATGAGATGCGAGGAACCGCTTTCACGCGGATCACCAAATTGAACGCAATCTGAGCCATCCATCACGCATCCCTCTAACGGTGGAGCTTCTCCCGAGAATCAAAACCCTAACCCACCCACCCACCCTCCCTCGACCCCCAGATCCCCACCCGCCACCCCCACTCACCCACTCCCCAGATCCATCCTCTTCTTCCTCAGAACCCCAAACCCGGCCCCGCCACCGATCTCCACTCCCCCAAACCGAGCCCCACCCCGCCGACGACCTCTGCCTTCCTCTCCCCTCGCCACCTCGCCTCCCCTCACCGCCTTGCCACCCCTCGCCGCCTCCCCTCGCCGCCTCGCCTCCCCTCGCCACCTCCCCTCTCCGCGCTGGCGCCCTCCTGGAGCGCGGTGGTGGTGCTGGCCTCCTACCTCCGTCCCGCCTGTCACACACCCACCGCCATTGCCCACAAAGACAAGGAATCAAGATCAATCCTCCACCTCCCGCCGCAAGAGAGATCCAGCCAGATCCGTCCAGTTCCATGGCGACTGCCGGCAACGCCCCCCGCTCCCGCCAGCGCCAGCACCTCCGCCATGGAGATGGAGATGGGGATGGGGACGGAGATGGAGCTCTTCTCCTCTCCCCAACCACGCAGCAGAGCGCAGCAGCAGAGGGCCTAGGGTTTCGGTCCCTCCAACACCGGCTGGTCCGGTCCTCTCCCATGAAGCCGCAACATCTCCGACGACGGGCAAGGTAGGTAAGCCCATCCTCATCCCAAACCCTAGCCCCTCCTCCTCAATCCCTCATCTTCTTCCGGATTTGTTGGTCGATCCATGCTGTTGGTTTGTGCAGGTCATCACCATGGGACGGGTTGAGGCTGTCCATGGAGGAGGAGCACCATGGCGGGTGTGAAGGAGGAGCACCATGGAGGAGGCACTTCCCTCACTCACTCTCTCTCTCTCTGTTGAGGCCATGGCCATGGTCACCAGTCTGTCTTTTTCTCCTTTGCAATCTCTTTCTCATCCCGATTTGAACATGTTTATCGCCTATTTTGGTTTGTGGTCCGATCAGTATGGTTGGTTTGTGCAGGTCTATCACCATGGAACGTCTTTATTCGCTGCTATGAAGGAGGAGCACCATGCCATCGCCATGGAAGGCCCTTCCCTCTCTTCGTTGATATACATCTTGGGTAATCGGATCTTGCCTTCCTTATTTTACGCCTCGTTGGTGAAAAGATTAGCCTTGTGAGTGGGAGAAAAATAACATGGACCTTTGCATCTATCTGCTTTCGGTGTCTTGATTTATTCAATCTCAATTTGCCATCCTTCTCTTGATTGATGCAAGAGGCAAACACACTTGGGATGTGCAGAAATGTTGCATTATCTCATTTGGACATGCATATCATCATACTCCAAAGACTTGCACTATCATTGGATTCCTTGTTAAGTTACTCGGGTTGCTTAAGTTTATTAACCTGATAGGTACAAATAATACAAAAACTTATGGTTAGATTAGTTCAAGATTGCTTGGCCAAGTATGATACTTCAAGAATCCGTGTGATGCACAATAATTTAGAGTGTCCGCTGGTGACAGATAGATCAGCTCTTGTCTGGTTAGTAAAACTTATGGAAAATATTTGCATGTTATTAGGTGTTTTGTCTTTGTCGATCTTTGTAATTTTAGAATTGTGCATGTCGGGTGAGCTTGGGCTCCTTTCTATGTATAGTATAATTTCGTGACCTAGAACTACCACATATCTGTTTGTGCTAGATGTTTATTTGTTTTATTGTTATAAATTTGTGCTCTATGTGCGTAACTTATAAGAAAGTGTTCCAATTCTTATCTCACAATTTGTTTTGCAGATTCAGATTGAACTATTAATTTATGTGAAAGTTTCACATCGCAATGTTTTATTTCTTTGAGGAAAATGTCTCACAACTTGTGATGTACCAGGCTCGCACCAAGATCTTGAGCATCCGGGACCAGCGGACATTGTCAAGGTCAGTGAGGTCGAGCTCAAGGACACAACGGCAACAAAGAAGAAGAAAGGTTCGCCCGCCTCGATTTCATCTTCTTCCACTCTATTGCTCTGCGATGCTCGTGGACTCCTTCTTCTACAACTTATCATCATCTCCTATTGATGTGTGCTCGTATTGTGTCAAGGAAAGGAATTCAAGACATGGGAGCTGCTTCTAGTATAGGACGTCTTTGGACTGCTTCGCTTTTGCGGTTGTGTTACCGACCAAGTCCCCAAGCTGCATCTGGTTTGTTTAGATGATTCTCAGCCCGCCCGCCTTTAAGCTATGCATTCGGAAGAAACATTCTATAGTAAAGTATGGGGTTGTTGATTAAACTGCTGTTGTGTTCACTTCAATGAGAAAAAGTGTAGTTAATTCAGGTTGTGAACATTTCTTAGGAGTTATATTAAGACACATCTTGTATGAGAAAAACTCTGTCTTTGTTGTGTTCACTTCAATGAGAAAAACTGCTGCTGTTGTGTTCACTTCAATGAGAAAAACTACTGCTGTGTTCACTTGAATGAGAAAAACTGCTGCTTTGTGTTCACTTCAACCGAGTTACTCCTTTTTGAATGGAATGTTCATAATATATTGTCTCCAGTTTTTCTAATTTTTATCACTGATTCGTATAACAGTATGTCCGTGGAAGGCCCATCCGACTCTCCAAAGGAGCCAGCATTTGATCGCTATTGAAGGAGCTACATGTAGAAGAAGAAAATACTTGTAGAGCTTGTAACTGATTCCCATAGTTGTAGAGCTTGTATCGCCTAAGCTTGTATTATGTGTAACTTGTAGAACTTGTAAATGCTACAGACTTGTAGGACTTGTCATTTGTAGAGCTTGTAAATAAGCTTGTATATGCTACACTTGTAGGACGTGTCATTTGTAGAGCTTGTATTGAATCTAGCTATTGTTATTTGAAGTATCTTGTGTGTTTTTCCTTGCTAATTTAACTACTAGTTATTTTCTTATTGTCAAATTGAAATATGAAGTATCTGGGCCTAATAGCTAGGACCCACTTATCAGAACCTGACAAGTGGGATCTGTTTGACTAGTGGACCCATTTTATAAAAAAAACTGAAATTGTTGTACAAAAAGGCCATGACCCATAAAATAAAAAGGCCAAATTCTTGGGCTAGGCCCATGTAGCTAGAGAAAATTAATAGAGAAAATATACAGTAAAAAGGCCGAATTGTTGGGCTCGGCCCATGTAGAAAATCGAATTGGACCGGCTGAATCTTGTGCCACATCGACTTGCCATACCGGATGCCTCGTGGCTTCGAGGAAGTTGCTAGTGACCAAAAATTTGGTCAAAGAACCAACGACCTTTTACATATCACGAGAAGGTCGCTATAGTCGCTTAATGACCCTCAGCTTTTGACCTTCTGTTTTTGGTCACAAAAAGGTCGCAAATGAAAAACTATGACCTTTCAGCGACCAATAGTGAGGGTCACAAGTTGACATATTTCTTGTAGTGATCATGTTAACCTTGTTTTGCAAACACTTCGAAAGGAAAGTCTTTATGCCAACTTGAAAAAATGCACTTTTGGCGTTGACAAAGTGGTTTTCTTGGGTTTCGTTGTCTCTTCCAAGGGTGTCCATGTTGATGAAACTAAGTCAAAGCAATTAAAACTTGGCCCCAACCCACCAATTTGCAACAAGTGCGAAGTTTCCTTGGTCTTGCAGGTTTTTATCGTCGCTTTGTGAAAAACTTTAGCACTATTGCAGCTCCTTTGCATGCTTTGAGTAAGAAGAATACTCCTTTTGTTTGGGGACCTTTGCAATCCAACGCTTTCGATGAGCTGAAGTCATTGCTTACTCATGCTCCGATTCTTGCTTTGCCCAATTTTGACAAAACTTTTGAGGTTCATTGTGATGCAAGTGGTACCGGAATTGGCGGAGTTTTAATGCAAGAAAAACGAGTCATTGCTTATTTTAGTGAAAAACTCTCCGGTGCTCAACTTAACTATCCCGTATATGACAAGGAATTGTATGCATTAGTGCGTGTCCTACATGTATGGGAACAGTATCTTAGACCTCATGAGTTTGTCATCCATACCGATCATGAAACGCTTAAGTACTTGAAAGGTCAAACTAAATTGAACAAGCGTCATGCCAAATGGAGTGAATTTATTGAATCTTTCCCATATATGATCAAGTACATTAAGGGCAAGGAAAATGTAGTTGCCGATGCACTTTCACGCATATGCACGCTCGTCACCCAACAAGAGTTGAATGTTATAGGCTTTGAGCACATAAAGGATTTGTATGCTAGTGATCCATCTTTTGCACCTCATTATGCTAAATGTTTGACGCATACATCTTGGGAACAATATTACCTCAAGGATGGTTATCTTATGAGAGCTAACAAACTTTGCATACTCGAGTCTTCTCTTCGTTTGCTACTTTTGCAAGAGGCTCATGGAGCTGGACTCATGGGACATTTTGGACGCAACAAGACCTTCGCCACGCTCTCCAAGAACTACTTTTGGCCCAAGATGTTTCGAGACGTCTCACGCTTCACCACCCGATGCTCAACATGCCGCAAAGCTAAGTCAAAAGCTCAATCTCATGGTCTTTACATGCCTCTTCGTATTCCTTATCAACATTGGGAAGACATTAGCATGGACTTTGTACTTGGTTTGCCTAGAACTCAAAATGGAAAGAACTCCGTGTTTGTTGTTGTGGATAGATTTTCTAAAATGGCACATTTCATTCCTTGCAACATGGTAGACGATGCTTCACAAATTGCAAATCTCTTTTGTAGGGAAATCTTGCGCCTCCATGGAGTACCAAAGACAATCGTCTCCGACTGCGACGTCAAGTTCCTGAGTTACTTTTGGAAGACCCTATGCGCCAAGCTCGGAATCAAGCTCTTCTTCTCATCCGCATACCATCCTCAAACCGACGGCAAAACGGAGGTGACGAACCGCACGCTCTCCACTCTACTTCGCGTGTTGATCAAGAAGAACATAAAGGAGTGGGAGGCGTGTCTACCCATCGCCGAGTACGCCTACAACCGCGCAAGACATTCGACGACCGGCAAGTCACCCTTCGAGGTCGTCTACGGCTTCAATCCATTGTCCCCATTGGACATTCTACCTCTACCTCTACAAGAGCGCACCAACCTCGACGCAAGTGCCCGTGCAAGCTACATCAAGAAGATGCATGAAGGGACAAGACACACCATCGAGCGCCACGTACAACGACTCACTACCAAGCTCAACATCAACAAGCAACCCATGATCTTCAACATAGGCGATCTCGTGTGGCTACACCTTCGCAAGGAACGCTTCCCCAACGAACGCAAGTCCAAACTTCTACCTCGAGCCGATGGACCCTTCAAGGTGTTAGCACGATACAACAACAACGCCTACAAGCTCGACCTACCAAGCGACAAGTACAACGTGAGCGACACCTTCAACATCAAAGACCTCTCGCCTTTCCATGGTGATGAAGATCTAGATCCGAGGTCGGATCCTTTCGAAGGGAGGGGATATGATGCGGAGCATCCTCCCATCACCCCCATGGACTCTAGATCAACACCTACAACACCACAAGGACCGATGACTCGAGCACGTGCAAGAGCTCTTGAAACCGAGGTGACATCACTCCTCTCACAACTCGCCTTCGATTCACATGAGACATGGTTACTACCTCAAACGGAAACCCTATGAATACTCAGGTACCAAGGAGTCGACCATGAAGAAGCTAGGAAGCAAGGAGAACTAGAAGTGGAAGACATGCATGAAGACGGAGAGGAGAAGGCTACAAGGACCAGAGAGGCCGGACGATCCGGACAGAGGCCCGGACGATCCGGACAGAGCCCGAATGATCCGGGGCCCGATCCGGACGATCCGGCTAACTCCACCGAAGGCAACAGAAGCTCCCTCCCGAAGCCGGATCCTCCGGACCCCGGCCCGGATCATCCGGACCCCGCCCGGACGACCGGACCGCCAGCCGGACATCCGGCCCGTCGCCGACACCAGCCGAGCCTCCAGCTCATCCGGGTCCCCACCCGGATCATTCGGACCAGCCCGGATCATCCGGACCCTCGTCCGGATCATCCGGCCAGCGCCTAACGTCTTGCGTGTTGGGCTGAGCCCATGTACCCCTTCGCCCTGCACTCTATATATAGGACCCCTCTCCTCACTTTGAGACTTAGCATTGATTAGCTCATATTTGTGTGAGAGCCTTTGCTCATCCACCGGTTACTTCTCCTCGAGATCGGGACCTCCTTCTAGGAGAAGATCCTCATCGGATACAAGACCCGTTACGGAAGATCCCGTGGATTCAAGGCCTCCTCCGGGAGATGAACGGTTCCTTTGTATCCTTACCCTAGTTGACTATGTATCTTGTGGATCTCATGTGTGTATGTTGATCTAGCACTTGTGTGATCGATTCCTTGTTGGTTGAGTGTTTCTCTCTCGTTTTCCCCGTGTTTCCCCTCGTGCTTCCGCGTGTTCTTCGTGTTCCCTCCGTAGGATCCCCTCCAAACGTGAAAGATCGACGAATTAGGGTTCCACCCTACATCACACGTCCTCGAATGAAAATAATGCCTCTTTGCACACAAAAGCATAGCAAACAGATTTGCTAAAATCTGGCTCATCAATATCAGATTTAGTGGCAAGTAAACATGTACTTTTCAATTTAATTTCAGAAGCAACACTAGATGGTTTACTATTAGGCTTCATATGTTGCTCAAATTCTTTTGCCACAATCTGATTTTCACTCTTATTTTTCTCCTGTTTTGCTTTATTAGCTCTATTAATATCATCTTTCAAAATGGACTCAGGAGTCATAGGAAGCAAAGTAATATTTTTATCCTTATGAACAAGAGTATACTGATTGTTTCTACCATGGTGTACAGAATTTTTATCAAATTGCCATGGTCGACCAAGTAATAAGGAACATGCTTGCATAGGTACCACATCACAATCAACATAATCAGCATATGTAGAGATACTAAAATGCACACTAACAATGCGTGTTACCTAAACTTGCCGCTGTTGTTGAACCATTGGATGTAGTAAGGATGTGGATGTGGTCTTGTGGTGAGAGATAGCTTCTCCACCATCTCCATGCTAGCCAAGTTGTTGCAGCTTCCTCCGCCTATGATGACGCGCATGTAACGCCCTTGACAACTCCCTTAGTATGGAACAAATTGTGCCTCTGATTTTGCTCACCTTGTGTGACTGCACACTCAAAACACGTTGAGCAACTAAACATTCATACCGCCGGCGTCTTGAGAGCCATGTATTGCGTCTCATGATCAGAATCATCTCCACCGTGTTCTTCACGTGTAATAAGAGCCAACGTCTCCTCATCATAGTCACTAGCGGACTCATGCCCACCTTCCTCAGTAGCAATCATCGCGCGTTGAGATTTGCATTCTCTCGCATAATGACCTCTTCCCTTACAACGACGTCAAATAATATCACTGGTGTGCCCAGTTGATGCCATGGAGGAAGAAGAGCTCTGTGTAGGCCCGGTAGGTGCGCTCTTGGCAGATAGTGGGGGTTGTGCCTGCTTTCTTGTATCACGGCTAGAGGTAGCAGCTGATGGAGGTGCTGATGGAGGTGCTGGTGTAGTGGAAGTAGAGGATGCACGCGGTGTCCATGATGAAAGTCGACCTGCAGAAAAGTTAGTTCGCGCCAATGCTTGTTGATCCTGCACTTCACGTTCAGCTTTACAAGCAAGATGGAATAAACGAGTGATATTAGTATACTCCTCATACTCTAGAATGGTCTGAATCTCTCTATTTAATCCACCTATAAAACGTGCAAGCATAGCTTCATTCTCCTCAACAATACCACATCTAATCATGCCAGTTTGTAATTCCTGATAATATTCTTCTACATAATTTTTTCCTTGTCTTAAATGCTGCAATTTTTGAAGCAATTCACGTTGATAATATGGTGGAACCCAACGAGTACGCATAGCAGTTTTCAAAGCAGCCCAAGTAGCGGGAATAGGATATAATCTACAATGTTCAGACCACCATACACGTGCAAAACTAGTGAAAGCACAAACAGCAGCAGCAACCCGTCTCTCCTCGGGATATTGTAAACATGTAAAACGTTGTTTAGTTTCTAACTCCCAAGTAAGATATATATCAGGAGCATATCTACCCTCAAATGGTGGAATATTCAATTTCAGTTTAGGAATATGGACATCATCTCGTACCTGAGGTGGTGGTGTAGGCCTACCATTACGAATATATACCTGAGGTCGACCTGGTGGTGGTGCTGGTTGCTGCACGTAGTTCTGAATTTGATCAACCTCATCCTCGTAATCGCCCGCATACTCATCATCCTCCTCGGTACCAGCAGCAGCAGTAGCAGGAGCCAAAGAAGCACCAACAGCAGTAGCAGCGGCACCAGAATTTTGTCCTCGCTCAATAGGAACACGCCGAGCTCGTCCATACCGATTCGAAGGGGCGAAGTTGTTGTTGTTGCAGAGGTGCGATAGGTGCAGCCGGCGGTGGTTGTGGAAAACGCGAGAGCAATTGATTAAACTTGCTATCAAGATTTGTTTCAAACGCCTTCTCAATGCCATCTATCTTCTCCATGGCCTCGTCAAATCTGCTTAGCACATCTTGCACCGCCAATCATCATTTGTTGAAACTTATCATGTAGCTGTTTGTTCGTCGAGTTCTCCCAATCAATCTCATCGGCTTGTGATCCTACCATGGTTAGCACCAAATAGAAACACACAAGAATATGATCCTCTGAGACTACTAAGAAGTGGTGGTGGTGTATCACAAACCCGTCAAGCAAATCTCAAATTCTTACCAGTTCTTACCCAAAGAAATAGTGGTGATCGGCAACCGTTCTAGTCAAAACTCTCAAAGCTTGGATATAGCGATTACCGGGGAGAATCAAACGCACGACGAGATGTATGTGGAGCTGGGAAGGCTTATAATATGGTAGCAAAAAGGTCAAGAATAATCAATTCAGAGATGCAAAGTTGAATAAACGCTCAACGATGGTATTGTCTTTGGTCCTAGGCTAGACCGTGCTAGAGACGCGAGCCTAGAACACTAACAAAATCACGGCTACTGCACGTAAACAAGGAAAAAGCACACTCTGAATTTTTTTCGCTCTTTTTTTTGCGCTGTTTTTTTTTTGCTGCTTTATTTTGCGAAAAATCACTATAATGGCGAGTGTCTCAAAACTCTTCCTGTGTCAAACCGACAGATGGGCTCAAAATTTTTTCGACCAATTTTTTTTTTTTCGCCGACCCAAAAATGGGAAACGGGTCAAAAAACTTTCTATAACAAATGATCGCTCAATACTCTTAGAAGCACCTAAAAATAGGATAGCCGAAAATTTTTGTCCCGTATGCTTTTTTAGAAACCAACCTCTTCTACGGATGGCAAAGATTGCTGAATCCAAACCTACTCGCACAAGGAAACACGAATCGGAAAACTAGATGGATCCTGAAAACAAACCTAATATGCAAGGAACTCGGATTGGTGGTGGATATATGGTGGTAGATGGCAGCGGTGGTGATATATGGAAGCGGTGGTGGTATATGGATACGGATTCGAAGAGGTGGCGGATAAGCGGTGGTGGTTTATGGATACGGATTCGAAGCGGTGGCGGATAAGCGGTGGTGGTAGATGGCAGGGCGATGATAATGGTGCGGCGGCGCGTGACAACTTATGACCAAAACTCGAAACTCTAAAAGACTAGACTCTAAGACCAGCAACTAGACACGACGATGCAACCGCAAATTCAACAATGCAAATACAGAAAAGATTATGCAAAGGCTCGATGGTTCGGATAGGATGAACTAACCCTAATTTTTTGTGGCTTTTTGTGGACTATAGATATGAACAACAGACTCGATCTAAACTACGAAAAATCAAAATCTCACCGAGCAACCTCGAAATCTGATACCACTTGATAGAGGCAAAGGTGTCCTGCCTTTCGATGAGATGGTAGATTTCGCTTTGGTAGAAGTCGACTTTGACGATCCGACTACGAAGAAGGCACGGACGCCGCGCTATAGCAATCGCTAAACCAACTCCGAGAGGTTATTGACCATGCCGGAGCACGATCAACCTGACCACGAGGATCTGTTTCCTGCGAGAAAACAAAGAACAGGCAAGAAACTGAGATTTCAATCTAGATATTGCGAATATAAGATGAAAGCTTTATTGATCAAGGTGGGGTTCTGTGACGCCTTTGTCTGGTCGTTGAACACAAACGGCACGCTGTGGTTGCAGCTATGGCGAACTTTTAATCTAAACAAAACCCAAAGTCTAAATGGTGCCCTAAGGGCTGTATATATGGAGAAAGAGGGGGTGAATTTCGTGGCCCTTGGTGGAGGGGTCCGAAACTAACCCTATCTCTTGTTTCCCCACACATACGGACTCTAAAAATAGCCTATAATTATGTATTTCGAAATTACATGGGCCTGGCCCAATAATAAGGTGACGAGACCTAGAGTAGCCTCTGGACGAAATTTATGAAGTGGCATCTTGTATATTTTGTCCAAGGCTTCATGCACTCATTATGGTGGCTTCAAAGTCCTGAAATCATCACTTGTAACTCCATTCTTGTCCCCCTTGCGCATGCCATCATCTCCATGCTTGTTCTTGCTCCAATGTTCATCCTTCTCCAAGCTAGGCCCTTCAATTATAAGCAAAACAAATGTATCCAATTTAGGCAGCATCATATTCTCAAGAACATTAGAATCATTACCAAGAAACGAAAGTACCTGGTAATTTAGTTGGCGTGCGCGAGCTCTAGTAATTGGTCCAGTATGTATAGCAGCAGGGGCTGTGGGTGTAACAATGGTATTAATGCCCTCATCAACTTAATTTCAATCAGGTCAAAATAAAAAAATCTAAGACAATTGTTCACCAAAGAATCCATGGAAGGAAAGAAAAATAATAGTAAGAATAGACTATAGTAAAAAGTAAAAGGTTCCTCTATAGTGGAGATATCGTTTCCACATATATATTGACCGATGCCAGGAATGCCCTTTTGTTCTTGGCTTTCACGCGCATGAGTTACAGCATGCCATCCGGCGAAAACAAGGAGAATAAGGCATATAGCCGCTCTTCAATTTACGGCCAAATGAGATTGCCCGGATCATAGAGCATCTGCAGAAAGGTACGTTTGTCCCTACCAGGGGGGCTAATGTCTATAAGCAACATAATCTCTCGAATTTCCTTCAAAAGGAAGTTCCAATGGGTTCAGAAACTTGTCTGAAAAACAACGACGAATGGTGTTCTTTGACTTTCAGGGCCAAAAAGTCCTGCTTAATGCCGTATTTGAGAGTACTCCGGGCCTCCTGGCGCAAGCGGGGAGTATTTTCTAGATTCGCACACACGCCGCGAGCAGTTTGAGTATTTGTGGTTCCCACATGGACTCCGAATGACAAAATTATGACCGTTTTAGTGAACATCTGTCCATTCTATGGCAGTCCTTGAACGTACTTCATTTTCCCGTGCGCTTTTGCCTAACCGCCCCAAAATTTCTTGTCAGAATTCCAATTAATCATTGAAGAAATTAAAAAGGGTTTAAATAAAAAAATCCAAGTCTTAAATGAAAGGATCTGGCTGGAATTTTAAAGTGTGGTAGAAAGAACTACATATAGTTTTTTCTACGACACTTTAGATTCTTTCTATTATATTATCTTTGAATCTACATAGAATAGAATAGATTGGTAGATTGAAATAGTTAAGTAGTCTAATTCAATTTCTTTTTTCATTGCATCCACTTAATTTCAATCCGGTCAAAATAAAAAAATCTAAGACAATTCTTGACCAAAGAATCCATGGAAGGAAAGAAAAATAATAGTAAGAATAGACTATAGTAAAAAGTAAAAGGTTCCTCTATAGTGGAGATATCGTTTCCACATATATATTAACCGATGCCAGGAATGCCCTTTTGTTCTTGGCTTTCACGCGCATGAGTTACAAAGATGCCATCCGCAAAAACAAGGAGAATAAGGCATATAGCCGCTTCAATTTACGACCAAATGAGATTGCCTTGATCATAGAGCATCCGCAGAAGGTACGCTTGTCCCTACCAGGGGCTGATGTCTATAAGCAACATAATCTCTCAAATTTCCTTCAAAAGGAAGTTCCAATGGGTTCGTAAACTTGTCTCAAAAACAATGACGAATGATGTTCTTTGACTTTCGTACCAAAAGTCCCGCTTAAGGTCAGATTTGAGGGTACTCCGGCCTTCCAAGCGCAAGCGGGAGTATTTTCTAGATTCACATGCTCACCACGAGCAGTTTGAGTATTTGTGGGTCCGACATGGACTCCGAATGACAAAATTATGACCGTTTTAGTGAACATCTGTCCATTCTATGGCAGTCCTGGAAAGTACTTCATTATTTCGTGTGCTTTTTGCATGACCGCCCCAAAATTTCTTGTCCTCTATAGTGGAGATATCGTTTCCACATATATATTGACCGATGCCAGGAATGCCCTTTTGTTATTGGCTTTCACGCGCATGAGTTACAGCATGCCATCCGACGAAAACAAGGAGAATAAGGCATATAGCCGCTGGATTTTCTTCAATTTACGGCCAAATGAGATTGCCCGGATCATAGAGCATCTGCAGAAAGGTACGATTGTCCCTACCAGGGGGCTAATGTCTATAAGCAACATAATCTCTCGAATTTCCTTCAAAAGGAAGTTCCAATGGGTTCAGAAACTTGTCTGGAAAACAGCGACGAATGATGTTCTTTGACTTTCAGGGCCAAAATGTCCTGCTTAAGGCTGAATTTGAGGGTACTCCGTGATGAGGACATCAATACCATTGTTACACCCACAGCCCCTGCTGCTATACATACAGGACCAATTACTAGAGCTCGCGCACGCCAACTAAATCACCAGGTACTTTCGTTTCTTGGTAATGATTCTAATGTTCATGAGAATATGATGCTGCCTAAATTGGATACTGATAGAGGCAAAGGTGTCCCGTCTTTCGATGAGATGGTGGATTTCGCTTTGGTGGAAGTCGACTTTGACGATCCGACTACGAGCGTGCGAGGACGTCGCGCCTTAGCAATCGCTAAACCAACTCCGAGAGGTTATTGACCACGCCGAGCACGATCAACCTCGACCACGAGGGTCTATCTCCTGCGAGCAAACGAAGAACAAGCAAGAAACCGAGATTGCAATCTGGATATTGCGAATATAAGATGAAAGCTTTATTGATCAAGGTGGGGTTCTGGACGCCTTTGTCCGGTCGTTGAACACAAACGGCACGCGAAGTTGCAGCTATGGCGAACTTTTGATCTAAACAAAACCCAAAGTCTAAACGGTGCCCTAAGGGCTGTATATATGGAGGAAGAGGGGAGAATTTCGTGGCCCTTGGTGGAGGGGTCAAAACTAACCCTATCTCTTGTTTCCCCACACATACGGACTCTAAAAATAGCCTATACTAATGTATTTCGAAATTACATGGGCCTGGCCCAATAATAAGGTGACGACACCTAGAATAGCCTCTGGACGAAATTTATGAAGTGGCATCTTGTATATTTCGTCCAAGGCTTCATGCACTCATTATGGTGGCTTCAAAGTCCTGAAATCATCACTTGTAACTCCATTCTTGTCCCCTTGCGCATGCCATCATCTCCATGCTTGTTCTTGCTCCAATGTTCATCCTTCTCCAAGCTAGGCCCTTCATTTGTAAGCAAAACAAATGTATCCAATTTAGGCAGATCATATTCTCATGAACATTAGAATCATTACCAAGAAACGAAAGTACCGGTAATTTAGTTGGCGTCTTGTGAGCTCTAGTAATTGGTCCAAGATGTATAGCAGCAGGGCTGTGGGTGTAACAATGGTATTGATGTCCTCATCATCCTCCCTTCTTGAAATGAAGTCGCCCTCGACGGAAGTTCATCTTCCTCACCCAAATATGGCTTCAAATCTGCAATGTTAAAAGTGGACTAACCCCAAAATCTGCAGCAGCTCAAGTTTATATGCATTATCATTTACTTTCTCCAACACCTTAAAGGGACCAGCAAGACGTGGCATTAGCTTTGATTTGCGCAAATCAGAAATCTATCCTTACGCAAATGTAACCAAACAAGATCTCCGTGCAAACACAACATGTTTTCTACCCTTATCTCCAAAGAAGTTTATATTTAGCATTCATACGCTCAATGTTTTCCTTAGTTAACTCATGCATTTTTAAAATCAATTCAGCACGTTCTTTAGCATCAAAATTAACCTTCTCCGAAGATGGAAGAGGCAACAAATCAATAGGTGCACGAGGTAGGAAACCATACACAACTTCAAAAGGGCACATCTTAGTAGTAGAATGCAATGAACGATTATAAGCAAATTCAATATGAGGCAAGCATTCCTCCCACATTTTCTTATTTTTCTTTAGAACAGCCCTAAGCATAGTAGACAATGTTCTATTGACTACTTCAGTTTGTCCATCAGTTTGGGGGTTACAAGTAGGACTAAAAAGCAGTTTAGTCCCCAACTTAGCCCATAAACATTAGTCACCTTTATCCAAGCCAGTCTGAGCCTTTGCAATTTTCTATTCGTTGCTTGCATAGTTGAATTATCGGTTGCATCGTCGTGTCAGTTGCTGGTCTTAGTGTCTAGTTCCTTTAGAGTTTCGAGTTCTGTTCACATTAGTCACGCCACCACTGCATTATTATCCCTTCCGCTGTCCACCATCCCATCTATTAATTTCCACCACGTGCTACGCGATGTTCATTGTCATAATCATAGTTGTCGTCATTCACATCTTCGCCTGATCCAATCTGCATCTTATCTAGTTTGTCTTGGAAAGAGGGAGAAAAAAAAGAGAGAAAAAAAGAAAGAAAAAAAAGAGAAAGAAAAAGAGAGAAGAAAAAGAAAAAAAAGTGTGAGAAAAAAAAGAGAGAAGAAAAAAAAACGGATCTATCTAGAATCAATCTCCTACCTGAATTCGGATTGGAATCTGTTTTGCGCACTGTTTAGTAAAACGGGTGTATCTTCCTCATACGAAGTCCGTTTTGGCTCCGTGAGTACTCAAATTGAAGCTAGCAACGAGCCGCATCTAAATAGTTGCAGAAGCTAGTTCATTATTTGACACCTCAAAATCGGCTTCTAAATAGGTCTTTTTGCCCTCTGAAGTTCGTGAATACAGCTTGTTCCAATTTTTCGTGCCGTTTTAGAATTCTTTGACTCCTCATATCAACTCGAATTGAGTGATTCTTTTGCATTGGAAAGCTTGAGTTAGTAGCATTCTTTGAAAGAATTTATCCGAAAATTGGCTCAAACTTTTCAAGAGGAAAGTTGAGAGAGAGTTGTTGTATATCCCGCTTGGTAGTTGTTTTTCATCATTATCTTCACTACTATTGTGATCTTCACTTATATCTTGCTGTCAAGAGCTACTTAGTATCCTTCATTGATGCTACTTGTGCTATGCCGTGACCTCATTAGTGTTCTAGGCTCGCGCTCTAGTCCGGTCTAGCCTAGGACCAGCACAGATCTGTCGTTGAGCGCTTATTCAACGTTGCATCTTTGAATTGATTATTGCTAATCTTTTGCTACCATATATAGCCAACCCAGCTCCACATATTTCTACACCGTATACGACGCCCCCGGCAATCGCTTTACTCAATATTCGGAGTTACTTGACCACTTGATAGAGGCAAAGGTGTCCCGTCTTTCGATGAGATGGTGGATTTCGCTTTGGTGGAAGTCGACTTTGACGATCCGACTACGACGTCAGCGAGGGCGTCAGCGCCTAGCAATCGCTAAACCAACTCCGAGAGGTTATTGACCACGCCGAGAACACGATCAACGACCATGAGGTCTATCTCCTGCGAGCAAACGAAGAACAAGCAAGAAACTGAGATTGCAATCTGGATATTGCGAATATAAGATGAAAGCTTTATTGATCAAGGTGGGGTTACGTGGCGCTTTATGCAGTCGTTGAACACAAGCGAAATGCTGCGAAGTTGCAGCTATGGCGAACTTTTGATCTAAACAAAACCCAAAGTCTAAACGGTGCCCTAAGGGCTGTATATATGGAGGAAGAGGGAGAATTTCGGCCCTTGGTGGAGGGTCCAAACTAACCCTATCTCTTGTTTCCCCACACATACGGACTCTAAAAATAGCCTATACTAATTTATTCCGAAATTACATGGGCCTGGCCCAATAATAAGGTGACGCAGCACCTAGAATAGCCTCTGGACGAAATTTATGAAGTGGCATCTTGTATATTTCGTCCAAGGCTTCATGCACTCATTATGGTGGCTTCAAAGTCCTGAAATCATCCCTTGTAACTCCATTCTTGTCCCCCTTGCATGCCATCATCTCCATGCTTGTTCTTGCTCCAATGTTCATCCTTCTCCAAGCTAGGCCCTTCATTTGTAAGCAAAACAAATGTATCCAATTTAGGCAAAGATCATATTCTCATGAACATTAGAATCATTACCAAGAAACAAAAGTACCGTAATTTAGTTGGCGTCGCGAGCTCTAGTAATTGGTCCAAGATGTATAGCAAATAGGGGCTGTGGGTGTAACAATGGTATTGATGTCCTCATCGATACATTTGTTTTGCTTACAAATGAAGGGCCTAGCTTGGAGAAGGATGAACATTGGAGCAAGAACAAGCATGGAGATGATGGCATGCTAAGGGGAACAAGAACGGAGTTACAAGTGATGATTTCAGACTTTGAAGCCACCATAATGAGTGCATGAAGCCTTGGACGAAATATACAAGATGCCACTTCATAAATTTCGTCCAGAGGCTATTTTAGGTGCTCACATCACCTTATTATTGGGCTAGGCCCATGTAATTTCGAAATACATAAGCATAGGCTATTTTAGAGTCCGTATGTGTGGGGAAACAAGAGATAGGGTTAGTTTCGACCCTCCACCAAGGGCCACGAAATTCACCCCTCTTCCACCATATATACAGCCCTTAGGGCACCGCTTAGACTTTGGGTTTTGTTTAGATTAAAAGTTCGCCATAGCTGCAACTTCGCAGCATTTCGCTTGTGTTCAACGACTGCATAAAGGCGCCACGTAACCCCACCTTGATCAATAAAGTTTTCATCTTATATTCGCAATATCCAGATTGCAAACTCAGCTTGCTTGTTCTTCGCTTGCTCGCAGGAAATAGACCTTCGTGGTCGTTGATCGTGTTCGCATGGTCAATAACCTCTCGGAGTTGGTTTAGCGATTGCTAAGGCGCGACGTCCTCGCACGTTCGTATTCGGATCGTCAAAGTCGAGTTCCACCAAAGCGAAATCCACCATCTCATCGAAAGACGGGACACCTTTGCCTCTATCAGTTAGTTCATCCTATCCGAACCAGTCTGAGCCTTTGCATAATCTTTTCTGTATTTGCATTGTTGAATTTGCGGTTGCATCGTCGTGTCTAGTTGCTAGTCTTAGAGTCTAGTCTTTTAGAGTTTCTAGTTCTGGTCATAAGTTGTCACGCCACCACCGCTTCCATATATCACCACCGCTGCCATCTACCACCATATATCCACCACCAATCCGAGTTCCTTGCATATTAGGTTTGTTTTCAGGATCCATCTAGTTTTCCGATTCGTGTTTCCTTGTCTCGAGTAGGTTTCGATTCCAGCAATCTTTTGTCGTCAGAGAAGAGGTTGGTTTCAAACAAAAAAAGAGTCCGAAACCACCTCCGCTTAGGCTCAAAATTTTCCAAAACGCACGGACAAAAAATTTCTGCCTATCCTATTTTTAGGTGCTTCTAAGCGATTGAGCCATCGCCGTTATAGAAAGTTTTTTGACCTGCTTCAGCTTTTGGGTCCGGCAAAAAAAAAAAAATTGGTCGAATTTTTTTGAGCCCATCCTGTCGGCTTGACCGGGAAGAGTTTTGAGACACTCGCCATTATAGTGATTTTTCAAAAAAAAAAAAGCAGCGCAAAAAAAAGAAAAAAAAAAAAAAAAAAATTCAGAGTGTGCTTTTTCCTTGTTTACGTGCAAATACCGTGATTTTGTTAGTGTTCTAGGCTCGCGTCTCTAGCACGGTCAGCCTAGGACCAAAGACAAGATCTGCCATTGAGCGCTTATTCAACTTTGCATCTCTGAATTGATTATTGTCGACCTTTTTTGCTACCATATTATAAGCCTTCCCAGCTCCACATACATCTACCGTCGTATGCTTGATTCTTCCCGTAATCGCTATATCCAAGCTTTGAGAGTTTTGACTACAACGGTTGCCGATCACCACCGCCGGGGTAAGAACTGTAAGAATTTGAGATTTGCTTGACGGGTTTGTGATACACCACCACCACTTCTTAGTAGTCTCAGAGGATCATATTCTTGTGTGTTTCTATTGTCGCTAATCATGGTAGGATCACAAGCCGATGAGACTGATTGGGAGAACTCGACGAACAAACAGCTACATGATAAGTTTCAAAGAAATGATGATTGGACAGTGCAAGATGTGCTAAACAGATTTGACGAGGCCATGGAGAAGATAGATGGCATTGAGAAGACGCTTGAAACAAAGCTTGATAGCAAGTTTGATGAATTGCTCGCTGCTTTTCCACAACCACCGCCGCTGCACCTATCGCACCTCAAGAACGACAACAACTACGCCCTTCCGAATCAAGATGGATGAGCTCAACGTGTTTCTATTGAGCCAGACAAAATTCGTGCCGCTGCTATCGCTGTTGGTGCTTTTTTGGCTCCTCGCCATCGCTGCTGCTGGTACCGAGGAGGATGATTATGTGGGAGATTACGAGGATGAGGTTGATCAACATCGTAACTACGTGCAACCACCAGACCACAACCACCGTGTCGCCCACATGCAAATAATGGCAATGTTAGGGCTCCCCTCAGTACGAGATCATGACCATATCCCTAAACTGAAATTGAATATTCCACCATTTGAGGGTAGATATGTTCCCGATATATATCTTACTTGGGAGTTAGAAACCGAACAACGATTTACATGTTTACAATATCCCGAGGAGAGACGTGTTCTCGCTTGCTTTTGTGCTTTCACTAGCTTTGCATGTGTTTGGTGGTCTCAACATTGTAGATTATATCCTGCTCCAGCTACTTGGGCTTCTTTGAAAACTGCTATGCGTATCGTGGTTCCACCATATTATCAACGTGAATTACTTCAAAAATTGCAGCGCTTAAGACAAGGAAAAATTTCGAGAAGAATATTATCGTGAATTACAAACCGGCTTGATTAGATGTGGTATTGTTGAGGAGAATGAAGCTATGCTTGCACGCTTTCGGGTGGATTAAATAGAGAGATTCGCACCATTCTAGACTATAAGGATTATAATAATATCACTGCTTATTCCATCTTGCTTGTAAAGCTGAACGTGAAGTGCAGGATCGACAGCATTGGCGCCGCACTAACTTTTCTCGCAGTCGACCTTCATCATGGACACCACGCATCATCTACTTCCACCGCACCATCACCTCCTTCAAAGCCACCTCCAACCGTGATACAAGAAAGGTGCACAACCACCACTATCTCGCCAAGAGCACACCGCCGGGCCTGCACAGAGCTCTTCTTCTTCCATGGCGCCAACAGGCACACAAGTGATATTATTTGTCGTTGTTGTAAGGGAAGAGGACATTTTATGAGAGAATGCAAATCTCAGCGCAGATGATTGCTACCGAGGATGGTGGGTATGAGTCCGCTAGTGACTATGATGAGGAGACTTTGGCTCTTATTACACATGAGGAACACGGTGGAGATGATTCTGATCATGAGACACAATACATGGCTGTCAAGATGCCGACAGTATGAATGTTTAGTTGCTCAACGTGTTTTGAGTGTGCAGGTTACACAAGCTGAGCAAAATCAGAGGCATAATTTGTTCCATACAAAGGAGTTGTGAAGGAACGTTCTATTCAAGGCCATCATAGATGGAGGGAGCTGCAACAACTTGGCTAGCATGGAGATGGTGGAGAAGCTATCTCTCACCACAAGACCACATCCACATCCTTACTACATCCAATGGTTCAACAACAGCGGCAAGGTTAAGGTAACACGCATCGCTCGTGTGCATTTTAGTATCTCTACATATGCTGATTATGTTGATTGTGATGTGGTACCTATGCAAGCATGTTCCTTATTACTTGGTAGACCATGGCAATTTGATAAAATTTCAGACACCATGGTAGAAACAATCAAGATACTCTTGTTCATAAGGATAAAATATTACTTTGCTTCCTATGACTCCTGAGTCCATTTTGAAAGATGATATTAATAGAGCTAATAAAGCAAAACAGAGAAAAATAAGAGTGAAAATCAGATTGTGGCAAAAGAATTTGAGCAACACATGAAGCCTAATAATAAACCATCTATCGTTGCTTCAAATTAAATTGAAAAGTGCATGTTTACTTGCCACCAAATCTGATATTGATGAGCTAGATTTTAGCAAATCTATTTGCTATGCTTTTGTGTGCAAAGAGGCATTATTTTCATTCGAGGACATGCCTTCCTCTTTGCCCCCGCTGTCACTAACATTTTGCAGAGTTCACGACGCCTTTCCACAAGACGTGCCACCGGATTACCACCTATTCGAGGGATTGAGCATCAAATTGACTTAATTCCCGTGCATCATTACCCAACCGTGCACCATACCGCATCAATCCAGAGGAGACGAAGGAGATTATGCGCCAAGTACAGAGCTGCTCGACAAAGGTTATATACGCCAATCCCTTAGTCCTTGTGTTGTTCCTATTATTCTAGTGCCGAAAAAGGATGGTACGCCACGATGTGTGTTGATTGTAGAGGCATTAATAATATTACTATTTGTTATCGCCACCCTATTCCTAGGCTAGATGATATGCTTGATGAATTGAGTGGCTCTACAATATTCTCCAAAGTTGATTTATGAGTGGATACCATCAAATTCGTATGAAATTGGGAGATGAATGGAAAACAGCATTTAAAACTAAGTTTGGATTATATGACTGGTTAGTCATGCCTTTTGGGTTAACTAATGCACCTAGTACTTTCATCAGATTAATGAACGAAGTTTTACGTGCTTTCATTGGACGATTTGTGGTAGTCTATTTTGACGATATATCGATTTATAGCAAATCTTTGGAAGAACATTTGGAACATTTACGTGTTGTTTTTAATGCTCTACATGATGCACGCTTGTTTGGTAACCTTGGGAAGTGCACCTTTTGCACCGATCGAGTATCTTTTCTTGGCTATGTTGTTACTCCACAGGGAATTGAAGTTGATAAAGCCAAGATTGAAGCTATTGAGAGTTGGCCGCAGCCCAAAACGGTCACACAAGTGAGGAGTTTCCTTGGCCTCGCTGGTTTCTATAGGCATTTTGTGAGAGATTTCAGCACCATTGCTGCACCTCTCAACGAGCTTACAAAGAAGGATGTGCCTTTTGTTTGGGGTACCGCACAGAAGAAGCCTTCACGGTATTGAAAGCTAAGTTGACACATGCCCTTTACTCCAACTTCCCGATTTTAATAAGACTTTTGAGCTTGAATGTGATGCTAGTGGAATTGGATTAGAGGTGTGTTATTACAAGATGGCAAACCTGTTGTATACTTTTCTGAAAAATTGAGTGGGCCTAGTCTGAATTACTCTACTTATGATAAAGAATTATATGCTCTTGTTCGGACTTTAGAAACATGGCAACATTATTTATGGCCCAAAGAATTTGTTATACATTCTGATCATGAATCTTTGAAACATATTAAAAGTCAAGCTAAACTGAATCGTAGACATGCTAAATGGGTCTAATTCATTGAGAGTTTCCCTTATGTCATTAAACACAAGAAGGGTAAAGAAAATGTTATTGCTGATGCATTGTCTCGTCGCTATACTATGCTTTCACAACTTGACTTCAAAATATTTGGTTTGGAGACCATCAAAGATCAATATGTGCATGATGCTGATTTTAAAGATGTATTGCAGAATTGTAAAGAAGGAAGAACATGGAACAAGTTTGTCGTTAATGATGGATTTGTGTTCGTGCTAACAAGCTATGCATTCCAGCTAGCTCCGCTCGCCTTTTGTTGTTGCATGAGGCGATGGAGGAGGACTAATGGGACACTTTGGCGTGAAGAAGACGGAGGACGACTTGCTACACATTTCTTTTGGCCAAAGATGCGACGGATGTTGAGCGCTTTATTGCTCGTTGCACTACATGTCAAAAAGCTAAGTCACGACTCAATCCTCATGGTTTATATATGCCTTTGCTCGCGCTCTAGTGTTCCTTGGGAGGATATATCTATGGACTTTGTTTTAGGTTTACCTCGAACAAAGAAGGGAGGATAGCATATTTGTTGTCGTGGATAGATTCTCTAAAATGGCACACTTTATACCATGTCATAAAAGCGATGATGTCGTTAATGTTGCTGATTTGTTCTTTCGTGAAATTATTCGCTTGCATGGTGTGCCAAATACTATTGTTTCAGATCGTGATACTAAATTTCTTAGTCACTTTTGGAGATGTTTATGGGCTAAGTTGGGGACTAAACTGCTTTTTAGTACTACTTGTCACCCCAAACCGATGGACAAACCAAGTAGTCAAGAGAACATTGTCTATATGCTTATGGCTGTTCTAAAGAATAATAAGAAAATGTGGGAGGAATGCTTGCCTCATATTGAATTTGCTTATAATCGCTCATTGCATTCTACTACTAAGATGTGCCCTTTGAAGTTGTGTATGGTTTCCTACCTCGCACCTATTGATTTGTTGCTTCTTCCATCTTCGGAGAAGGTTAATTTTGATGCTAAAGAACGTGCTGAATTGACTTTAAAATGCATGAGTTAACTAAGGAAAACATTGAGCGATGAATGCTAAATATAAACTTGTGGAGATAAGGGTAGAAAACATGTTGTGTTTGCACCGAGATCTTGTTTGGTTACATTTATGTAAGGATAGATTTCTGATTTGCGCAAATCAAAGCTAATGCCACGTGCTGCTGGTCCCTTTAAGGTGTTGGGGAAAGTAAATGATAATGCATATAAACTTGAGCTGCCTTCAGATTTTGGGGTTAGTCCCACTTTCAACATTGCAGATTTGAAGCCATATTTGGGTGAGGAAGATGAACTTCCATCGAGGACGACTTCATTTCAAGAAGGGGAGGATGATGAGGACATCAATACCATTGTTACACCCACAGCCCCTGCCGCTATACATACCGGACCAATTACTAGAGCTCACAAGACGCCAACTAAATTACTGTGTACTTCCGCTTTCTTGGTAATGATTCTAATGTTCATGAGAATATGATGTCGCTTAAATTGGATACATTTGTTTTGCTTACAAATGAAGGGCCTAGCTTGGAGAAGGATGAACATTGGAGCAAGAACAAGCATGGAGATGATGGCATGCTAAGGGGAACAAGAACGGAGTTACAAGTGATGATTTCAGGACTTTGAAGCCACCATAATGAGTGCATGAAGCCTTGGACGAAATATACAAGATGCCACTTCATAAATTTCGTCCAGAGGCTATTCTAGGTGTCAGTCACCTTATTATTGGGCCAGCCCATGTAATTTCGAAATACATAAGTATAGGCTATTTTAGAGTCCGTATGTGGGGAAACAAGAGATAGGGTTAGTTTCGACCCTCCACCAAGGGCCACGAAATTCACCCCTCTTCCTCCATATATACAGCCCTTAGGGCATCGCTTAGACTTTGGGTTTTGTTTAGATTAAAAGTTCGCCATAGCTGCAACTTCGCTGCATTTCGCTTGTGTTCAACGACTGCATAAAGGCGCCACGTAACCCCACCTTGATCAATAAAGCTTTCATCTTATATTCGCAATATCCAGATTGCAATCTTAGTTTCTTGCTTGTTCTTCGCTTGCTCGCAGGAAATAGACCTTCGTGGTCGTTGATCGTGTTCTCGGCGTGGTCAATAACCTCTCGGAGTTGGTTTAGCAATTGCTAAGGCGCGACGTCCTTGCACGTTCGTAGTCGGATCGTCAAAGTCGGCTTCCACCAAAGCGAAATCCACCATCTTATCGAAAGACAGGACACCTTTGCCTCTATCACTTTCAGGGCCAAAAAGTCCTGCTTAAGGCCGTATTTGAGGGTACTCCGGTGATAGAGGCAAAGGTGCCCGTCTTTCAATGAGATGATGGATATCGCTTTGGTGGAAGTCGACTTTGACGATCCGACTCACTTAACGTAAGGAGGACGCGTCCGTCATCTTGCGACATTTAGCAATCAGTAAACCAACTCCGAGAGGTTATTGACCACGCCGGAGCACGATCAACCTGATGTAGGGTGGAACCCTAATTCGTCGATCTTTCACGTTTGGAGGGGGTCCTACGGAGGGAACACGAAGAACGCGCAGAAGAACGAGAGGAAATCACGGGAAGAACGAGAGAGACACTCAACCGACAAGAGATCGATCACACAAGGTCTAGATCATCGAAGCACGAGTGATACATGGTCCAAAATCAACAAAGGAAAGATACAAAGGTAGCCGTTTTCTCCGGAGGAGGTCTTGATATCCACGAGGGGATCTTCCCTTATAGGGGTCTCGAATCCGATGGATCTTCTCCTAGATGGAGGTCCTGATCTCCGTGGAGAAGCACCGGTGGATGAGCAAAGGCTCTCACACACAAATATGAGCTAATCCAATGCTGAGTCTCAAAGTGAGGAGAGGGGGTCCTATAAATAGAGTCTGGGACGAAGGGGTACATGGGCTCAGCCAACACGCCAAGACAAAGGCCGCCGGCCGGCCGGCTGGTCCGATGATCCGGGTGGAGTCCCGGATGAGCCGGAGGGTCGGCTGGGGGCGGCGACGGGCCGGATGTCCAGCTGGGGGTCCGGACGTCCGGGTGGGGTCCGGATGATCCGGGCCTGGGTCGGGATGATCCGGCTTCAGTGTGGAGGTTCTGTTGCCTTCGGTGGAGTTAGCCGGATCGTCCGGACCGGGGTCCGGATCATCCGGGCTCTGTCCGGATTGTCCGGGCCTCTATCCGGATCGTCCGGCCTCCCTGGTACTTGTGACTTTCTCCTCTCCGTCTTCACGCATGTCTTCCGCTTCCGATTCTCCTTGCTTCCCAGCTTCTTCATGGTCGACTCCTTGGTGCCTGAGTATGCATAGAGTTTCCGTTTGAGGTAGTAGCCATGTCTCATGTGAATCGAAGGATAGTTGTGAGAGGAGTGATGTCACCTCGGTTTCAAGAGCTCTTGCACGTGCTCGAGTCATCGGTCCTTGTGGTGTTGTAGGTGTTGATGTAGAGTCCATGGGGATGATGGAAGGATGCTCCGCATCATATCCCTCCTTCAAAGGATCCGACCTCGGATCTAGATCTTCATCACCATGGAACGGCGAGAGGTCTTTGACATTGAAGGTGTCGCCACGCTGTACTTGTCGCTGGTAGGTCGAGCTTGTAGGCGTTGTTGTTGTAGCGCTAACACCTTGAAGGGTCCATCGACTCGAGGTAGAAGTTTGACTTGCGCTCGCTGGGGAAGCGCTGCCTTGCGAAGGTGTAGCCACACGAGATCGCCTATGTTGAAGATCATGGGTTGCTTGTTGATGTTGAGCTTGGTCGCTAGTCGCTGTACTTGGCGCCGATGGTGTTTCTTGTATCTTCATGCATCTTCTTGATGTAGCTTGCACGGCACTTGCGCCGAGGTTGGTGCGCTTGTAGAGGTAGAGGTAGGATGTCCAATGGGGACAATGGTTGAAGCCGAGACGACCTCGAAGGGGGACTTGCTTGTCGTCGAACGTCTTTGCGCGGTTGTAGGCGATTTCGGCGATGGGTAGACACGCCCCACTCCTTGATGTTCTTTTTGATCAACACGCCAAGTAGAGTGGAGAGCGTCCGTTTTGTCACCTCCGCTTGGCCGCCGGTTTGAGGATGGTATGCGGAGGAGAACACGAGCTTGATTCCGAGCTTGGCGCAAAGAGTTTTCCAATAGTAACTCAAGAACTTGACGTCATGGTCGGAGACGATTGACTTTGGTACTCCATGGAGGCGCAAGATTTCCTACAAAATAGATTTGCAATATGTGAAGCATCGCTCTACTTTGTTGCAAGGAATGAAATGTGCCATTTTAGAAAATCTGTCCACAACAACAAATACGGAGTCCTTTCCATTTTGAGTTCTAGGCAAACCAAGTACAAAGTCCATGCTAATGTCTTCCCAAGGTTGATAGGAATAGGAAGAGGCATGTAAAGACCATGAGATTGAGCTTTTGACTTAGCTTTATGCATGTTGAGCATCGGTGGTGAAGCGTGAAACGCCTCAAACATCTTGGGCCAAAAGTAGTTCTTGGAGAGCGTGGCGAAGGTCTTGTCGCGTCCGAAATGTCCCATGAGTCCACCTCCATGAGCCTCTTGCAAAAGTAGCAAACGAAGAGAAGACTCGGGTATGCAAAGTTTGTTAGCTCTCATAAGATAACCATCCTTGAGGTAATATTGTTCCCAAGATGTATGCGTCAAACATTTAGCATAATGAGGTGCAAAAGATGGATCACTAGCTTACAAATCCTTTATGTGCTCAAAGCCTATAACATTCAACTCAAGTTGGGTGACGAGCGTGCATATGCGTGAAAGTGCATCGGCAACTACATTTTCCTTGCCCTTAATGTACTTGATCACATATGGAAAAGATTCAATAAATTCACTCCATTTGGCATGACGCTTGTTCAATTTAGTTTAACCTTTTAAGTACTTAAGCGTTTCATGATCGGTATGGATGACAAACTCATGAGGTCTAAGATAATGTTCCCAAACATGTAGTACACGCACTAAAGCATATAATTCCTTGTCATACACGGGATAGTTAAGTTGAGCACCAGAGAGTTTTTCACTAAAATAAGCAATGACTCGTTTTTCTTGCATTAAAACTCCGCCAATTCCGCACCACTTGCATCACAATGGACCTCAAAAGTTTTGTCAAAATTGGGCAAAGCAAGAATTGGAGCATGAGTAAGCAAAGACTTGAGCTCATCAAAAGCGCTTGATTGCAAAGGTCCCCAAACAAAAGGAGTATTCTTCTTACTCAAAGCATGCAAAGGAGCTGCAATAGTGCTAAAGTTTTTCACAAAGCGATTTATAAAATCCTGCAAGACCAAGGAAACTTCGCACTTGTTGCAAATTGGTGGGTTAGCCAAGTTTTAATTGCTTTGATCTTAGTTTCATCAACATGAACACCCTTGAAGAGACAACGAAACCCAAGAAAACCACTTTGTCAACTCCAAAAGTGCATTTCTTCAAGTTGGCATAAAGACTTTCATTTCAAGTGTTTGCAAAACAAGCTTAACATGATCAAGATGCTCTTTCATGGTTTTGCTAAACACAAGAATATCATCGAAGTAAACCACAACAAAGATTCCAATGTATGGACGAAGTACATGATGCATGAGACGCACAAAAGTTCCGGGAGCTTCCGACAAACCCATAGGCATAACCAACCATTCATATAAGCCAAATTTTGTTTTGAAAGCAGTTTTCCATTCATCACCCTCATGAATGCGTATTTGATAATAGCCACTTTTAAGATCAATTTTTGAGAAAAAGTTGGCTCCACTAAGTTCATCAAGCATATCATCTAAGCGAGGATCAATTTTTGAGAAAAAGTTGGCTCCACTAAGTTCATCAAGCATATCATCTAAGCGAGGAATGGGATGCCTATAGCGCACGGTGATAGCATTTATAGGTCTACAATCGGAACACAAGCGGAAACTTCCATCGGGCTTAGGCACAAGAATAACGGCTACGGCACTAGGGCTTAAGCTTTCACGCACATGACCGTTGTCAATTAGTTGTTGTACTTGCCGCTGAATCTCCTTGGTTTCTTCTGGATTGACACGGTAGGGAGCTTTGTTTGGAAGTGGCGCCCGGGATGAGGTTGATTCGATGCTCAATGCCTCAAGAGGAGGTAGACCCGAGGTAGCTCATCGGGAAAACATCTTGAAATTACTGCAAAAGAGATTGAAACACCAAAGGTAGCTCATGAGTGGTGTTAGTGTTTGGTTCTCCATCCTTGCACACTAGGACAAAGTGCATCACACTCGATGGGTTCTCACACACTTCTCTCATCTCATGTTTGGTGGCTAATAGTATGAGGTTTTTCTCTAGGCTAAGAGGCGCCAAATTTGGCTTGTGGCTCTCACTCACTTTTTGGTGGCTCACTTTCTCACTCTTCTCTCTTTGGTTGGTGGCTTGTTTATCGGCAATCACTTGACTAGGAGACATGGGTCGTAGGACATATTCTTTGCCTTTCATCTTGAAGCTATAGTGGTTTGTACGCCCATTGTGGTAGACACCACGGTCGAATTGCCATGGCCGACCAAGGAGGAGGTGGCAAACGGTCATTGGGACCACATCACACTCCAAAGTGTCCTCATATGCACCGATTTTGAAGGATACTTGGACCGTGTGCTCAACTCGTATAGTGCCGGAGTCACTTAGCCATTGAACCTTGTATGGTTGCGGATGCTTCTTCTTGACCAATTGGAGCTTGGAGCAGAGTTCTTGGCTTGCCAAGTTGTGGCAACTACCTCCATCGATGATGACCTTGACGGATCTCCCGTTGATGCCGGCCTTAGTGTGGAAGATGTGGCATCGTTGGTCTTCTTCTTGGTGATGTTGAAGTGTCAAGACTTTGGAGACAACAAGAGCGGGGCTTGTATCTTCATCACAAAAGACTTCATCATCTACATCCTCGTTGATGCGCCGGTGCATGGCCACTTGCTCAATAGCGTCCATTTCATCTTCACTCATTGAGTCGGAGGTGCCATCGTCGTTGAGTATCATGGTACGCTTGTTGGTGCATTCATATGACTTGTGGCCTCGTCTGCCGCAAGTAAAACACTTGAAGGAGCTTGTCTTGACGGTCTCATCGGTTGGAGTAGATGATGAAGCCCGCGGCTTGTAGTTGCTTGTAGTAGGAGGAGGACGACTTGAACTTGTAGAAGTTTTCTTGTAACTTGACTTGTCATCGCTGCTCGGAGAAGGCTTGGTTGATGTCGGTTGGAGTAGGTGTTGAAGCTTGGTTGTTGGAGAGGTCAGATGTCTTGGATGAGTACTTGGCGATTTGAAGTCATCTTGCACTTGTCGTTCGCCTTTGTAGCTTGATGCACAAGCTCAATGAGGTTGGAGTAGGGTTGGAAGTTGGCAATCTTCTTGATGGGATGGTTGAGGCCGCTCAAGAATCGTGCCATTGTTTGCTCATCATCCTCCGTGACATTGGCTCAATCATGGCAATCTCCATTTCTTTGTAGTATTCTTCAACACTCTTTGTTCCTTGCTTGAGGAGTTGTAGCTTCTTGAAGAGATCACGGTTGTAGTAGGTGGGCACAAAGCGTGCTCGCATGACATCCTTCATTTGAGCCCAAGTGGTGATTGGAGGTTCACCTCTTGCTTGTCGGCGCTCAAGGACTTGTTCCCACCATATGAGCACATAGTCTTGGAACTCAAGTGATGCCATAGCGATCTTCTTCTCTTCCTCATAGTTGTGCAAACGAAAGATTTTGTCGACCTTCAATGCCCATGAGAGGAACTCTTCGGGATCATTGGTTCCATTGAACTTGGGCATTGTGAACTTGAGCTTGCCATAGCGGTGTTCTTCATTGTTTTGAGGTCGATGTTGATGATGACGTTCTTGACGTGTAGGGTGATCATCCTCATGTTGCTCTTGGCGAGGAGGAAGTCCATGATCAACTTGTTTTTGTTGACCTTGAGGTTGAGGTTGAGCTTGAGGAGCTTGTGGAGGAGCTTGTTGAGCTTGTCGTTGCGCATGTGGATGGTAGTTCCTCTCTTGTATTTCTTCTCGAAGGGCTTCCTCTTGATTGCGTCTTTCGCGATTGCGGTTGGCGAGAGCTCGACTTGATGCTTGAAGTGCGCGTTCCGCCTCAAGAGCTTGTGCTTCGTTGTTGTTGTTGAAGACCTTGAGCCTCGGCGCCTTGTTGCTCTTGGTGTAGGCGCTTTGTTCTTGTTCTTGTTGGTGGCGAAGACGTTGTCGTTTTGAGCTTGAGCAAATGCCATTTGGCTCGATTGAGGACGAGGAACTTCTTCATCAACTTGCTCTTGGATATTCTTGTCGTAGCGGGTTGCGAGATGCATGACGATCTTGACGCTGCTGCTCGTCAAGAATGTTCGATGACGGTGTACTTGTGTCGGAGAAGGAGTCGCCGGAGTGGCGACTTGAGTGGCTCCGCCTTGAGTGTGAAGAGGTAGAAGTACGCGGTTCACCAACAAGGCGCGGATCTCGCCCATTCTTGCATCATTCTCTTTCTTGTGCGCGCCGAGTTTGTTGTCGGTAATCTCGTGTACGCTTTCTCGAGAGGCGCAAGTCGGTGGAGAGGTTGTCGATGCGCGTCGCCAATGCTTGTTGCTCAAGATGGAGAGCTCGCTCATGCGCCAAAGAGGTGGCTCTTGGTGACGATGATGACATGTCGCCGCCTTGCTCGATGAAGAGTGGATTTGTAGAAGAACTTGGCCTGTCCATCATTTCAAGCAAATTGTGAGTGGTGGAAGGAGAAGAATGAATACCAATGTACCTTTGACCGGTTGAAGATGAATCAAGTTCACTCAAATGCGGACAATGAAATAGCACTATTGGTACCGATCCTTGTCGATTCTCACACCTACACAAGTAAAAGCTTTTGGTGGAGCTTGGTTAGATGGTGGCACAAAATTGATTGCAATCATTAGCTTGACTCAAAGATGTTGAAGAAGATTCGCAAATTCGATATGCAACAAGTAGACCAAGCAAGTAGTGGTACACGGAAACACACACGCAAATAGATAAATGGGATTGTGCAAACCAAAAGTGAGCCAAAATGTGGAATCCACGAAAATGCTCTTGTTGCACAATACTAGAGAGACGCTAGCACGGTTGCAATAATAGGCGGATACGGAGCTTGTGCACAACCTACTAGGCAAAATGCAACGATCTCTATCCCAAGTATGCTATATGTATGGTATATCGGTGCAATGATCCAAGAAGATCTTATGTGACAATCTTAATGTTGTATGATGCTATGCTTGTTGCTTATAAGCTCTTTGCTTATCTTTCCTCTTTGCTTAAAAGCTTGAGTGGCTCTTTCTCTTTGAGCTCTTTTCTTATGCAAACTTGACTTAACTAAGATAGCAATTGTGTATGCGATGACAACTTTGTGACACACAAGTTGATTTTGAGATATGCACCTCGATTGTATGTATGATATGGTGTATGCAACTAATGTGCACAAGTCACGTTGCCGGCAATACTCAATGGCTAGTCTCGGTGGGTAAGCAACGCAAAAGATGGTATATGATGGTTATCAATGCAATTGCAAGGTATGACAAAGATGTCGTTGATGTTACCGTCCGTAGCGAAGATGAGTAGCCGACCAAAATGAGCGTTTGTTGTTGATGTCACACCGCGCCTAGATAGTCGAAACACAAAAGGACGCGGAAATCTCACTCAAATTGTTGAGCTCAAATTCGAATGGTTGTACGGAGGTTGTGTCTTGGGGTTTGGCGAGTGGAACTGGTGGTGGATGTGGTGGGGAGGATATATGTATGTGTGGGTGGTGGTGGTGGTGGAGGATGTGGTGGTGGTGGAGGATGTGGCTGCAGAATCTGCAGTTTCGGCAGAGGAAGCCGGATGATCCGGGCCAGGAGCCGGATGATCCGGGCGAGTCCGGATGATCCGGGACTTGGTCCGGATGATCCGGGCAGGTCAACCACTCACGGGAACTGCTCGGGGAAGAACTCGAAAACGGGGAGAAATTTGACGATTTCGGGGATTTTGGGTGGATTTCGAGGGGGAGAAGGTGGGGAAACACAAGATCCACGAGTTACACACCGAATCCACGGATCAAAAACAACAAAACATCATCAAAACTAACAAATCACAAAAAAATTTGGGGGTATTTTTGTGGGGATTTTCGGGTTTTTAGGACGAAAACAACAAAATCAAGCTAGAAATCACGAGGTAGGGGCTCCAAACACGTGATCAACGTGGCTCATGATACCATATGATGTAGGGTGGAACCCTAATTCGTCGATCTTTCACGTTTGGAGGGGGTCCTATGGAGGGAACACGAAGAACGCGCGGAAGAACGAGAGGAAATCACGGGGAAGAACGAGAGAGACACTCAACCCACAAGAGATCGATCACACAAGGTCTAGATCAACTAAGCACGAGTGATACATGGTCCAAAATCAACAAAGGAAAGATACAAAGGTAGCCGTTCTTCTCCCGGAGGAGGTCTTGAATCCACGAGGGGATCTTCCCTTATAGGGGTCTCGAATCCGATGGATCTTCTCCTAGATGGAGGTCCTGATCTCCGTGGAGAAGTACCGGTGGATGAGCAAAGGCTCTCACACACAAATATGAGCTAATCCAATGCTGAGTCTCAAAGTGAGGAGAGGGGGTCCTATAAATAGAGTCTGGGACGAAGGGGTACATGGGCTCAGCCCAACACGCGCGCACAGGCGCTGGCCGGATGATCCGGACGAGGGTCCGGATAATCCGGACCGGTCCAGATGATCCGGGTGGAGTCCCGGATGAGCCGGAGGGTCGGCTGGGGGCGGCGACGGGCCGGATGTCCGGCTGGGGGTCCGGACGTCCGGGTGGGGTCCGGATGATCCGGGCCTGGGTCCGGATGATCCGGCCAGCCATGAGGTTCTGCTGCCTTCGGTGGAGTTAGCCGGATCGTCCGGACCGGGTCTGATCATCCGGATCTGTCCCGGATCGTCTGGGCTTCGTCCGATCGTCCGCCTCCTCGGTACTTGTGGCTTTCTCCTCTCCGCCTTCACGCATGTCTTCCGCTTCGATTCTCCTTGCTTCCCAGCTTCTTCATGGTCGACTCCTTGGTGCCCGAGTATGCATAGAGTTTCCGCTTGAGGTAGTAGCCATGTCTCATGTGAATCAAGGATAGTTGTGAGAGGAGTGATGTCACCTCGGTCTCAAGAGCTCTTGCACGTGCTCGAGTCATCGGTCCTTGTGGTGTTGTAGGTGTTGATGTAGAGTCCATGGGGATGATGGAAGGATGCTCCGCATCACAACCTGACCACGAGGGTCTGTTTCCTGCGAGCAATCGAAGAACAAGCAAGAAACTGAGATTGCAATCTGGATATTGCGAATATAAGATGAAAGCTTTATTGATCAAGGTGGGGTTCTGAGACGTCTTTGTATGGTCGTTGAACACAAACGAAGTACGCGAAGTTGCAGCTATATCAAGTCCGTATGAAAAAGTTGTTGACGTTTTAAAAGTTAGCCATTGCAACTTCGTGTACTTCGTTTGTGTCCAACGACCAGACCAAGACCGCTTACGGATCCCCACCTTTATCAATACTTCATACATACTCGCAATATTCAGATTGCTTTTATCATATTCTTGCTTGTTCTTCGATTGCTTGCGTGAATAGACCTTCGTGGTCGTTGATCGTGTTCGGCGTGGTCAATAACCTCTCGGAGTTGGTTTAGCGATTGCTAAGGCGCAACGTCGGCACGCTTGTAGTCGGATCGTCAAAGTCATCTTCACCAAATCGATAGTTATCATCTCATCGAAAGATCGACACCTCCGCCTCTATCGAGTGGTATCGCCAGTTGCTGCTCGTGAGATTTTACAGTTTTTCATAGTTTAGATCGATCTCGCTATTCATACCTATAGTCCATGAAAAGCCGTAAAAAAGTTAGATCTGTTCATCCTTTATCCAAGCCACCGAGCCTTTGCAATTTTTGATTTGTTGCTTGCATAGTTGAATTATCGGTTGCATCGTCGTGTCGGGCTTGCTGGTCTTAGTGTCTAGTTCCTTTAGAGTTTCGAGTTCTGTTCACATTAGTCACGCCGCCATCGCATCATTATCCCTTCCGCTGTCCACCATCCCATCTATTAATTTCCACCACGTGCTACGCGACTGTTCATTGTCATAATCATAGTTGAGGTCATTCACATCTTCGCCTGATCCAATCTGCATCTTATCTAGTTTGTCTTGGAAAGAGGGAAAAAAAGAAAAAAAAAGAAAGAAAAAAGGAAAAAAAAAAAAAAAGAGAGAGAAGAAAAAGAAAAAAAGCGTGAGGAAAAAAAGAGAGAAGAAAAAAATCGGATCTATCTAGAATCAATCTCGTACCTGAATTCGGATTAGAATCTGCTTTATGCGACTGTTCAGTAAAACAGGTGTATCTTCCTCATACGAAGTCCGTTTTGGGTCCGTGAGTACTCAATTGAAGCTAGCGACGAGCCGCATTTAAATAGTTGCAGAAGCTAGTTCAGTATTTGACACCTCAAAATCGGCTTCTAAATAGGTCTTTTGCCCTCCGGTTCGTGAACACAGCTTGTTCCAATTTTCAGCCGCTTTTAGAATTCTTTGAGTCCTCATCTCAACTCGAATTGAGTAATTCTTTTTGCATTGGAAAGCTTGAGTTAGTAGCATTCTTTGAAAGAATTTATCAGAAATTGGCTCAAACTTTTCAAGAGGAAAGTTGGAGAGAGAGTTGTTGTATGTCCCGCTTGGTAGTTGTTTTTCATCATTATCTTCACTACCGCTAGGATCTTCACTTATATCTTTCTGTCAAGAGCTACTTAGTATCCTTCATTGATGCTAGTTGTGCTACGCCGCGACCTCATTAGTGTTCTAGGCTCGCCTCTAGTTCGGTGTAGCCTAGGACCAAAGACAAGACTGCTGCTGAGCGCTTATTCAACATTGCATCTCTGAATTGATTATTGCTAATCTTTTGCTACCATATATAGCCAACCCAGCTCCACATATTTCTACACCGTATATACGATATTCCCCGCAATCGCTTTACACAATCTTCGAGTTATTTGACATCGCTGGTTGCCGTCACCACCGCCGCATGGTAAGAACTTGTAAGATATTGATATTTGCTTTACTGTGAGCACTTTACAGCCACATCCTAGTAGTTCATAGGAACATTATTCTGAATTTTGTTTCTTGTTTCTACTAATCATGACAGTCCCGAGATAGAAGTTCTTGGACGATTTTACACATCTTCATAATCACGAGAGTTGGGACAACACACACAACCACATGGTCAGTTATCTCTTTACCGCCATTTGAGGGTAGATTTAATCCTGCTATTTATCTAGCTTGGGAGTTTGAAGTAGAACAAGTTTTAGTAACCATGACTTTTTGAACTTGAGCGAGTACGAGCTGCCACTAGAGCATTTACTGGTTTTGCTTCAGTTTGGTGGAGTGTGCATTGTAAGAAAAATATTGATAACCAACCCACAACTTGGAAAGATTTGAAATATGTAATGAGACAACATTTTTCCCTCCTTACTATCGCCGTGAATTGCTTCGCAAATTAGAACAATTTAAACAAGGCAACAACACTGCTCATGCTTACTACAAAGAGTTCAAATCTTATATACATCATTGTGACATAGAAGAATCTAAGGATGATACAATGAATAGATTTTTGGTGGTTTGAACCATGATATTCGTGCAAGATTTCAAGATATTCCTCGTTGCATTATCGGTATGTATGTTTGTGCTTGTACCTTTGAGAGACAAGCATGGAGGATGCATTGGGTGACTACAACAACTACAATTCCAGTTCATGCTCACCACCACGGTTGGTTCCTCCACCGCTGCACCTACTAGAGCAGCCCCACCTCGAGCGCGACATCATCTCAAGAGTATGGTGCATTGTCTACGCCTCAGAATTACATCAAGAACGCCTTTATGATAAGGTAACAAAGAAGGTATTGATGATATAACTTCATGAGAATGATGCATCCCTAGTTAACTTGAATGCATCATGTGTTGAGTTACCCGTGATTTGAGCACAACACCTATTTTAGAGAATCTTGATACTCGTCATGAATGCGCCATGTGATCAAACAACCAAATACCAACAATTTTGAGTGCACCCATTAAATTAACTGTTGATGCAAAAGATTCAATGTTTAATCATTTTGATATGACCTCTAATCTTGGTGATGATTCTGTGTCGAATGACTCATTGCATGTTTGCTTATCTAAGCATGTTGTAGCATGTAAATTTGTTTCAAATAAGGTTTATTCACCAATGTTGGGATGGTTTAATGATGAACATTGTCAATCTTTTGAAATAAATAAGAGCTTCACTTATATGTGCAAACTGAGTTGCAATATTTTCATGCCTTCTAGTTCTTGTGCTAATTTGTTGGCTTTAGATTTTATGAACTAGGCAAGTTACTCATCTATTCATGTGTCATATATGCAAAAATCAAGGGAAGTAAAAATGGATGACGTATACACATACAACATGTACACCTTGTCTCTTTTGTTAGCCACATTTCAGATTAAGCAACGCCGAGGACGGCTTAATTTTCAAGAAGGGGAGGATGATGAGGACATGACTACCTTTGATATGACCAAAAATATTGCATACATGCATATTTGTCGTGTGATTTTAGAGCAAACTATTCAATAATCTATTTATGTTATCCGAACAAAAATACTTCACACACTTTTGTGTTTTGTCTAATTGCAGGTGTATGGGACATTTGTACAATCCACATATGAAGATAAGGAAAAGGAGAAGTTTAGGTGTTGTTCAAAAGTCTTCTCACGTCACTTTTGGGCCAAGAGAAGATAGAGTCCAAGTCTCCCACGTTCTGATTCAGATTCGACCGCATGCACATACCTGACTCAAAACGCCAACAACTTTTTCATACGGATTCTCGAATTGGGTGATTCTTCTTTGTTGGAAAGTAGATTTCATGCTCTTTCCAGCACAATTGAATCACCTTAAAATCCGTCCGGAGCATTGAGGTATGGACGAAACAATCTGACGCTGCACCAGAATCCGAGTCAAACCACAAGTCCAAAGGTGTTACGCCACCTCCACTTGGGTCCATTGGCCTTGTACGACCTAGGGTTAGTTTTAGGCTGCCTTGGGACGTCCTCCCACCTCCTTGGCCGCCACCCCTTGCTCCTATATAAGTAGATCCATCTAGTAGCTTTTCCTTGGGATTTGTTTAGTTAAAAGTTAGCCATTGCAACTTCGTACTTCGCTTGTGTCCAACGACTGCACCAAGACCGCCACGGATCCCCATCTTTATCAATACTTCATACATACCGCAATATTCAGATTGCTTTTATCATATTCTTGCTCGTTCTTCGATTGCTTGCAGTGAATAGACCTTCGTGGTCGTTGATTGTGCTCCGCGTGGTCAATAACCTCTCGGAGTTGGTTTAGCGATTGCTAAGGCGCAACGTCGTGCATGTTTGTAGTCGGATCGTCAAAGTCGTCTCCACCAAATCGATAGTTATCATCTCATCGAAAGATCGGGACACCCCGCCTCTATCACTCCCCTTCTTGAAAACAAAGCCGTCTTCGGCGTTGCTTAATCTGAAATGTGGCTAACAAAAGAGACAAGGTGTACATGTTGTATGTGTATACGTCATCCATTTTTACTTCCCTTGATTTTTGCATATATGACACATGAATAGATGAGTAACTTGCATAGTTCATAAAATCTAAAGCCAACAAATTAGCACAAGAACTAGAAGGCACGAAAATATTGCAACTCAGTTTGCACATATAAGTGAAGCTCTTATTTATTTCAAAAGATTGACAATGTTCATCATTAAACCATCCCAACATTGGTGAATAAACCTTATTTGAAACAAATTTACATGCTACAACATGCTTAGATAAGCAAACATGCTGATAGAGGCAGAGGTGTCCCGTCTTTCGATGAGATGGTGGATTTCGCTTTGGTGGAAGTCGACTTTGACGATCCGACTATGAACGTGCGAGGACGTCGCGCCTTAGCAATCGCTAAACCAACTCCGAGAGGTTATCACCACGCCGAGCACGATCAACTCGACCACGAAGGTCTGCTTCCGCGCGAGCAAACGAAGAACAAGCAAGAAACCGAGATTGCAATTCTGGATATTGCGAATATAAGATGAAAGTTTTATTGATCAAGGTGGGGTTCTCGGACGCTTTGTCCGGTCGTTGAACACAAACGGCACGCTAAATTGCAGCTATGGCTAACTTTTAATCTAAACAAAACCCAAAGTCTAAACGGTGCCCTAAGGGCTTTATATATGGAGGAAGAGGGGTGAATTTCGTGGCCCTTGGTGGAGGGGTCCAAACTAACCCTATCTCTTGTTTCCCCACACATACGGACTCTAAAAATAGCCTATACTTATGTATTTCGAAATTACATGGGCCTGGCCCAATAATAAGGTGACGCAGCACCTAGAATAGCCTCTGGACGAAATTTATGAAGTGGCATCTTGTATATTTCGTCCAAGGCTTCATGCACTCATTATGGTGGCTTCAAAGTCCTGAAATCATCACTTGTAACTCCGTTTGTCCTCTTGCATGCCATCAACTCTATGCGTGTTCTTGCTCCAATGTTCATCCTTCTCCAAGCTAGGCCCTTCATTTGTAAGCAAAACAAATGTATCCAATTTAGGCAACATCGTATTCTCATGAACATTAGAATCATTACAAAGAAACGAAAGTACCTGGTAATTTAGTTGGCGTGCGCGAGCTCTAGTAATTGGTCCAGTATGTATAGCAGCAGGGGTTGTGGGTGTAACAATGGTATTGATGTCCTCATCATCCTCCCCTTCTTGAAATGAAGTCGCCCTCGACGGAAGTTCATCTTCCTCACCCAAATATGGCTTCAAATCTGCAATGTTAAAAGTGGACTTACCCCAAAATCTGCAGCAGCTCAAGTTTATATGCATTATCATTTACTTTCTCCAACACCTTAAAGGGACCAGAGAGACGTGGCATTAGCTTTGATTTATGCAAATCAGAAATCTATCCTCACGCAAATGTAACCAAACAAGATCTCCAGTGCAAACACAACATGTTTTCTACCCTTATCTCCAAAGAAGTTTATATTTAGCATTCATACGCCAATGTTTTCCTTAGTTAACTCATGCATTTTTAAAATCAATTCAGCACGCTCTTTAGCATCAAAATTAACCTTCTCCAAGATGGAAGAGGCAACAAATCAATAGGTGCACGAGGTAGGAAACCATACACAACTTCAAAAGGGCACATCTTAGTAGTAGAATGCAATGAACGATTATAGGCAAATTCAATATGAGGCAAGCATTCCTCCCACATTTTCTTTTTTATTCTTTAGAACAGCCCTAAGCATAGTAGACAATGTTCTATTGACTACTTTAGTTTGTCCATCACTTGGGGTGACAAGTAGTACTAAAAAGCAGCTTTAGTCCCCAACTTAGCCCATAGACATCTCCAAAAGTGGCTAAGAAATTTAGTATCACGATCTGAAACAATAGTATTTGGCACACCATGCAAGCTTAATAATTTCATGAAAGAACAAATCAGCAACATTAACAAAGATCATCGCTTTTATGACATGGTATAAAGTGTGCCATTTTCGAGAATCTATCCACGACAACAAATATGCTATCCTCCCTTCTTTGTTCTAGGTAAACCTAAAACAAAGTCCATAGATATATCCTCCCAAGGAACACTAGGTACAGCAAAGGCATATATAAACCATGAGGATTGAGTCGTGACTTAGCTTTTTGACATGTAGTGCAATGAGCAATAAAACGCCAACATCCCGCCTCATCTTTGGCCAAAAGAAATGTGTAGCAAGTACGCCCTCCGCCTTCTTCACGCCAAAGTGTCCCATTAGTCCTCCTCCATGCGCCCCGCAACAACAAAAGACGAACGGAGCTAGCTGGAATGCATAGCTTGTTAGCACGTAACACAAATCCATCATTAACGACAAACTTGTTCCATGTTCTTCCTTCATTACAATTCTGCAATACATCTTTAAAATCAGCATCATGCACATATTGATCTTTGATGGTCTCCAAACCAAATATTTTGAAGTCAAGTTGTGAAAGCATAGTATAGCGATTTAGACAATGCATCAAGAATAACATTTTCTTTACCCTTCTTGTGTTTAATGACATAAGGAAAGTCTCAATGAATTCAACCCATTTAGCATGTCTACGATTCAGTTTAGCTTGAATTTTAATATGTTTCAAAGATTCATGATCGTAATGTATAACAAATTCTTTGGGCCATAAATAATGTTGCCATGTTTCTAAAGTCCTAACAAGAGCATATAATTCTTTATCATAAGTAGAATAATTCAGACTAGGCCCACTCAATTTTTCGTAAAAGTATGCAACAGGTTTGCCATCTTGTAATAACACACCTCCTAATCCAATTCCACTAGCATCACATTCAAGCTCAAAAGTCTTATTAAAATCGAAGTTGGAGTAAAGGAGCATGTGTCAACTTATCTTTCAACACCGTGAAGGCTTCTTCCCGTATGGTACCCCAAACAAAAGGCACATCCTTCTTTGTAAGCTCATTGAGAGGTGCAGAATGGTGCTGAAATCTCTCACAAAACGCCTATAGAAACCAGCGAGGCCAAGGAAACTCCTCACTTGTGTGACTGCTTTGGGCTGCGCCAACTCTCAATAGCTTCAATCTTGGCTTTATCAACTTCAATTCCTCGTGGAGTAACAACATAGCCAAGAAAAGATACTCGGTCGGTGCAAAAGGTGCACTTCCCAAGGTTACCAAACAAACGTGCATCTTGTAGAGCATTAAAACAGCACGAATGTTCCAAATGTTCTTCCAAAGATTTGCTATAAATCAAGATATCATCAAAATAGACTACCACAAATCGTCCAATGAAAGCACGAAAACTTCGCTCATTAATCTCATGAAAGTACTAGGTGCATTAGTTAACCCAAAAGGCATGACTAACCACTCATATAATCCAAACTTAGTTTTAAATGTTGTTTTCCATTCATCTCCCAATTTCATACGAATTTGATGGTATCCACTACGCAAATCAACTTTGGAGAATATTGTAGAGCCACTCAATTCATCAAGCATATCATCTAGCCTAGGAATAGGGTGACGATAACTAATAGTAATATTATTAATGCCTCTACAATCAACACACATACGTGACATACCATCCTTTTTCGCACTAGAATAATAGGAAAAGCACAAGGACTAAGGGATTCGCAGATATAACCTTTGTCGAGCAGCTCCTGTGACTTGACGATAATCTCCTTCGCCTCCTCCGGATTGGTACGGTATGGTGCACGGTTGGTAATGATGCACCGAATTAAGTCAATTTGATGCTCAATCCTCTAATAGGTGGTAATCCTGGGCACGCCTTGTGGAAAGACGCCGCGAACTCCCGCAAAATGTTAGTGACAAGCAGGGGCAAAGAGGAAGGCACGCCCTCGAATGAAAATAATGCCTCTTTGCACACAAAAGCATAGCAAATAGATTTGCTAAAATCTAGCTCATCAATATCAGATTTGGTGGCAAGTAAACATGCACTTTTCAATTTAATTTCGTACAACAAGAGATGGTTTATTGTTAGGCTTCATGTGTTGCTCAAATTCTTTTGCCACAATCTGATTTTCACTCTGATTTTTCTCCTGCTTTTGCTTTATTAGCTCTATTAATATCATCTTTCAAAATGGACTCAGGAGTCATAGGAAGCAAAGTAATATTTTTATCCTTATGAACAAGAGTATACCGATTGTTTCTACCATGGTGTACAGAATTTTATCAAATTGCCATGGTCTACCAAGTAATAAGGAACATGCTTGCATAGGTACCACATCACAATCAACATAATCAGATATGTAGAGATACTAAAATGCACACTAACAAGACGTGTTACCTTAACCTTGCCGCTGTTGTTGAACCATTGGATGTAGTAAGGATGTGGATGTGGTCTTGTGGTGAGAGATAGCTTCCACCATCTCCATGCTAGCTGTTGTTGCAGCTCCTCCATCTATGATGACGCTAATAGAACGCTCCTTCACAACTCCCTTTGTATGAAACAAATTATGCCTCCGATTTTGCTCACTTGTGTAACCTCGCACACTCAAAACACGCTGAGCAACTAAACATTCATACCACAAGATCTTCAAAGAGCCATGTATTGTGTCTCATGATCGTAATCATCTCCACCGTGTTCCTCATGTGTAATAAGAGCCAAAGTCTCCTCATCATAGTCACTAGCGACTCATACCCACCATCCTCAAGAGCAATCATCACACGCTGAGATTTGCATTCTCTCAAGAAAATGTCCTCTTCCTTACAACGACGACAAATAATATCACTTGTGTGCCCTGCTGACGCCATGGAAGAAGAAGAGCTCAGGCAGGCCCTGCAGTGTGCTCTTGGCGATAGTGGTGGTTGTGCCTCGCTTGTATCACGGTTGGAGGTGGCACCAAGGAGGTGATGGTGCAAAGGAAGTAGATGATGCACGTGGTGTCCATGATGAAGGTCGACCTGCAGAAAAGTTAGTGCGCGCCAATGCCTCGCCGATCCTCAAGACTTCACGCTCAGCTTTACAAGCAAGATGGAATAAACGAGTGATATTATTATAATCCTTATAGTCTAGAATGGTCTCAATATCTCTATTTAATCCACCCGTAAAACGTGCAAGCATAGCTTCATTCTCCTCAACAATACCACATCTAATCAAGCCGCTTTGTAATTCCCGATAATATTCTTCTACGAATTTTTTCCTTGTCTTAAGCGCTGCAATTTTTGAAGTAATTCACGTTGATAATATGGTGGAACCCAACGAGTACGCATAGAAGTTTTCAAAGCAGCCCAAGTAGCTGAACAGATATAATCTACAATGTTCGCACCACCAAACACATGCAAAGCTAGTGAAAGCACAAACAAAGAGCAGAACACGCCTTTCCTCGTGATATTGTAAACATGTAAATCGTTGTTCAGTTTCTAACTCCCAAGTAAGATATATATCGTGAACATATCTACCCTCAAATGGTGGAATATTCAATTTCAGTTTAGGAGATGGTCATGATCTCGCACTGAGGGGAGCCCTAACATTGCCATTATTTGCATGTGGACGACCGGTGGTTGTGGTGCTGGTGGTTGCACATAGTTCGATGTTGATCAACCTCATCCTCGTAATCTCCCACATAATCATCCTCCTCGCACCAAAGAGCAGCAGAGCAGTGAGCCAAAGAAACACCAACAGCAGAGAGCAGCACACCAGAATTTTGTCCTCGCTCAATAGGAACACGCCGAGCTCGGCCCATACCGATTCGAAGGGGCGAGTTGTTGTCATTGCAGAGGTGCGATAGGTGCAGCCGGCGGTGGTTGTGGAAAACGCTACAGCAATTCATCAAACTTGCTATCAAGCTTTGTTTCAAACGCCTTCTCAATGCCATCTATCTTCTCCATGGCCTCACAAATCTGTTTAGCACATCTTGCACCTGTCCACTCATCATTTGCTGAAATTTATCATGTAGCTGTTTGTTCGTCAGTTCTCCCAATACCTCTGCCGGCTTGTGATTCTGCCATGGTTAGCAAAAATAGAAACACACAAGAATATGATCCTACAGCATAACTAACAAGAGGTGGTGGTGGGTGTCACAAACCGCAAGCAAATCTCAAATTCTACCAGCCTACCCAAAGAAGAAAGCGGTGATCGCAACCGCTGTAATCAAAACTCTCAAAGCTTGGATAGAGCGATTGCTGTGGAGAGTCAAACGCACGACGAGATGTATGTGGAGCTGGGAAGGCTTATAATATGGTATCAAAAGGGTCAAGAATAATCAATTCAGAGATGCAAAGTTGAATAAACGCCAACGACGTAGATCAGGTTGGTCCTAGGCTAGACCGTGCTAGAGACGCGAGCCTAGAACACTAACAAAATCACGGCACCGCACGTAAACAAGGGAGGAGCACACACTGAATTTTTTTTTTTTTTTCACTTTTTTTTGCACTTTTTTCCTCTTTTTTTTGCTCGCAACAAATTTTTTTCAAAAAGTCTACAAATGGTCTAAAACTGCCTAGCAGAATTTTCCGCACTTTTTGAAACCGAACTATTTTTCTTCTCGCGATGGCTCGAAGTTCGAGTCCTTCTCTCGTCACGACTCGGAGTATCGCGTGATCTCGAAATCGAGAATAATGCAATAATTATCGGACTCGACTAGGACCGTGGCGGAGATGAAACTGTGGGACGCGGATCGGTGGCGGAGATGAATCTGTGGAACTCGGACCGTGGCGGAGATGCATCTGTGGACTCGGATGGGCGGATGGCGGCGGATATGTGGTGGCGATATGGATTCGGATTGAGGTGAATATGTGGTGGTGGTATATGGCAGCGGCGACGGACAACCTCGTGAATGTAACTCAAACTCTAAAAGACTAGACGCTAAGACCAAAGAACTTGACACGACGATGCAATCGCAAATTCAACAAAGCAAATACGTAAAAGATTATGCAAAGGCACGATTGGTTCGGATGTGATGAACTAACCCTAATTTTTTTGGCTTTTTCGTGGACTATAGGTATGAAGAATGACTCGATCTAAACTACGAAAACTGTAAAATCTCACCGAGCAACCCGAAATCTGATACCACTTGATAGAGGCAGAGGTGTCCCGCCTTTCAATGAGATGGTGGATTTGGCTTTGGTGGAAGTCGACTTTGACGATCCGACTACTTAACGGCGAGGACGCCGCGCTTTAGCAATCGCTAAACCAACTCCGAGAGGTTATCGACCACGCCGAGCACGATCAACTCGACCACGAAGCTCGCTTCCCGCGAGCAAACGAAGAACAAGCAAGAAACCGAGATTGCAATTCTCGATATTGCGAATATAAGATGAAAGTTTTATTGATCAAGGTGGGGTTCTGTGGACGCTTTGTCCGGTCGCTGAACACAAACGGCACGCGGGTTGCAGCTATGGCGAACTTTTAATCTAAACAAAACCAAAGTCTAAACGGTGCCCTAAGGGCTTTATATATGGAGGAAGAGGGGGTGAATTTTGTGGCGCTTGGTGGAGGGGTCCGAAACTAACCCTATCTCTTGTTTCCCCACACATACGGACTCTAAAAATAGCCTATACTTATGTATTTCGAAATTACATGGGCCTGGCCCAATAATAAGGTGACGCAGCACCTAGAATAGCCTCTGGACGAAATTTATGAAGTGGCATCTTGTATATTTCGTCCAAGGCTTCATGCACTCATTATGGTGGCTTCAAAGTCCTGAAATCATCACTTGTGATAGAGGCAGAGGTGTCCCGTCTTTCGATGAGATGGTGGATTTCGCTTTGGTGGAAGTCGACTTTGACGATCCGTCTACAAGCATGCGAGGACGTCGCGCCTTAGCAATCGCTAAACCAACTCCGAGAGGTCATTGACCACGCCGGAGCACGATCAACCTGACCACGAGGGTATATTTCCTGCGAGCAAACGAAGAACAAGCAAGAAACCGAGATTGCAACTGGATATTGCGAATATAAGATGAAAGGTTTATTGATCAAGGTGGGGTTCTGTGGACGCTTTGTCCGGTCGCTGAACACAAACGGCACGCGGGTTGCAGCTATGGCGAACTTTTGATCTAAACAAAACCCAAAGTCTAAACGGTGCCCTAAGGGCTGTATATATGGAGGAAGAGGGGGTGAATTTCGTGGCCCTTGGTGGAGGGGTCCGAAACTAACCCTATCTCTTGCTTCTTCACACATACGGACTCTAAAAATAGCCTATACTAATGTATTTCGAAATTACATGGGCCTGGCCCAATAATAAGGTGACGCAGCACCTAGAATAGCCTATGGACGAAATTTATGAAGTGGCATCTTGTATATTTCGTCCAAGGCTTCATGCACTCCTTATGGTGGCTTCAAAGTCTTGAAATCATCACTTGTAACTCCGTTCTTGATCCCCTTGCGCATGCCATCAACTCTATGCGTGTTCTTGCCCCAATGTTCATCCTTCTCCAAGCTAGGCCCTTCATTTGTAAGCAAAACAAATGTATCCAATTTAGGCAGCATCATATTCTCATGAACATTAGAATCATTACCAAGAAACGAAAGTACCTGGTAATTTAATTGGCGTGTGCGAGCTCTAGTAATTGGTCCCGTATATGTAACAGTAGGGGCTGTGGGTGTAACAATGGTATTGATGTCCTCATCAACTTGCAACTCCGTTCTTGTCCCCCTTGCGCCTGCCATCATCTCCATGCTTGTTCTTGCTCCAATGTTCATCCTTCTCCAAGCTAGGCCCTTCATTTGTAAGCAAAACAAATGTATCCAATTTAGGCAAGATCATATTCTCATGAACATTAGAACCATTACCAAGAAACGAAAGTACCGTAATTTAGTTGGCGCATGAGCTCTAGTAATTGGTCCAACATGTATAGCAAATAGGGTTGTGGGTGTAATAATGGTATTGATGTCCTCATCACATGCAATGATTTATTCGACACGTAATCATCACCAAGATTAGAGGTCATATCAAAATGATTAAACATTGATTCTTTTGCATCAACAGCTAATTCAATGGGTGCTCTCAAAATTGTTGGTATTTCAGTTGTTTGATCACATGGCAAAGTCAAATTATCAATATAATCCTCTAAAATAGGTGGTGTGATCAAAGTAGTGGGTAGCTCAACACATGATGTATTCAAGTTAACTAGGCATGCATCATTCTCATGTAAAAGTGGAAAATCTGTACCTTTGTCATTACCTCTTATAGTCAACTCAGATGATGCAGCACTCTCGATGGTGATGTGTCACATGGTGGAGATGATGTAGTCCTCGCAACAACGGATGTGGTTGTCATAGTACACCTAGTAGTTGAATAAACGCTCAGATCAACAGTTCGCATGTGCACTCGTGGTGCTTGTTCTCCTTGTGGGCAACACGCCGCTTTATTTCCTGCTCAGCTTTGCAAGCAAGACGAAACAAATGGTCCATAGGATAACACTCTTCATGAATTAGTATCTCCTAATATTATGGTTTAATCCTCCCAAAATCTATCCATAAAATCTTCTTCACTTTCTTCTAAAAATGAGTGCAACAAGGTAGTTTGTAAATCATCATAATATTTTGTTACGTGTCACTACCTTGTTTTAAATGTTCCAGTTTTTTAATCATGCCACGAGTATAATAAAAATCGATTTAATCTATCTCTCATGACATGTTTTAAATCATCCCAAGTATTAGGTACATAATCAGGGTGTAACCGACAATATTCACTCCACCAAACTAGAGCATAATCAGTGAAAGAACCAACCGCAACCGTAACTTTTTTACGTTCATCAAAATTATGGGAAGCAAATATATTATTTATGTCTAACTCCCATTCAATATATAAAGCATGTCTAAAACGGTCATTAAATGGTGGTATAGAAACATGAACCTGATCATGTGCATTTGGATGTTTGTGCACCTCTCGTGACGGTTGTGGTATTTGCATAGGTGGTGGCATGTCTCCCGCGATCGACAAAGCCCATGAATCGACTCTGGATCCTGTCATGATTAGTAGAACAAGAAACAAAATCCAAAAATAATGTTCCTATAACGACTAGGATGTGGTGGTAAAACGCCACAAGAAAGCAAATATCAATGTCTTACAAGTTCTTACCATGTAGCAGTGGTGATCGGCAACCAGCGTGTCAAGTAACTCCAATATTGAGTAAAGCGATTGCCGGGGAGCGATGTATGCACGGTGTAGAAATATGTGGAGCTGGGTTGGCTATATATGGTAGCAAAAGATTAGCAATAATCAATTCAAAGATGCAATGTTGAATAAACGCCAACGACGGTATCGGCTGGTCCTAGGCTAGACCAGACTAGAGACGCGAGCCTAGAACACTAATGAGGTCACGGCGTAGCACAACTAGCATCATTGAAGGATACTAAGTAGCTCTAGAGAGCAAGATATAAGTGAAGATCACAACGGCAAAGAAGATAATGATGAAAACAACCGCCAAGGTGACATACAACAATTCTCTCCAACTTTCCTCTTGAAAAGTTTGAGCCAATTTTCTGATAAATTCTTTCACAGAATGCTACTAACTCAAGCTTTCCAATGCAAAAAGAATCACTCAATTCCGAGTTGATATAAGGAGTCAAAGAATTTTAAAACTGGCCTGAAAAATTGGAACAAGCTATGTTCACAAACTTCAGAGGGCAAAAAGACCTATTTAGAAGCCGATTTTGAGGTGTCAAATATTGAACTAGCTTCTGCAACTATTTAATTGCGGCTCGTCTCTAGCTTCAATCTGAGTACTCACGGAGGCAAAACGGACTTCGTATGAGGAAGATACACCTGTTTTACTGAATAGTGCGCAAAACAGATTCCAATCCGAATTCAGGTACGAGATTGATTCTAGATAGATCCGTTTTTTTTTCTTCTCTTTTTTTTCTCACACTTTTTTTTCTTTTTTCTTCTCTCTTTTTCTTTTTTTTCTTTCCTTTTTTCTCTTTTTTTCTTTTTTTCTTTCCTTTTTTTCTTTTTTTTCTCTATCTTTTTTTCTATCTTTTTTCTCCTCTTCCAAAACAAACTAGATAAGATGCGATTGATCAAAGCGAAGATGTGAACTATCTCAACTATGATTATAACAATGAACGGTGGGTAGCACGTGATGGAAATTGATGGATGTGTAGTGGACAGCGGAAGGTAGAACAATGCAGCGACGGCGTGACTAATGTGAACAGAACTCGAAACTCTAAACGAACTAGACACTAAGACCAACAACTGACATGACGATGCAACCGATAATTCAACTATGCAAGCAATGAATAAAAAATTGCAAAGGCTCAGACTGGCTTGGATAAAGGATGAATAGATCTAACTTTTTTTTTGTGGCTTTTTCTTGGACAATAGGTAAGAAAATAAATCTAATCTAGGAAAAACTGGAAATTCTCACCGAGCAACCTGAAAACTGATATCACTTGATAGAGGCAAAGGTGGCCCGTCTTTCGATGAGATGATGGATATCGCTTTGGTGGAAGTCGGCTTTGACGATCCGACTACGAACGTGCGAGGAGGTCGCGCCTTAGCAATCGCTAAACCAACTCCGAGAGGTTATTGACCACGCCGGAGCACGATCAACCTGACCACGAGGGTCTGTTTCCTGCGAGCAATCGAAGAACAAGCAAGAAACCAAGATTGCAACTGGATATTGCGAATATAAGATGAAAGGTTTATTGATCAAGGTGGGGTTCTGAGACATCTTTGTCCGGTCGCTGAACACAAACGGCACGCGGGTTGCGCTATGGCGAACTTTAATCTAAACAAAACCCAAGGAAAAAGCTACTAGATGGATCTACTTATATAGGAGCAAGGAGTGGAGGCCAAGGAGGTGGGAGAACGTCCCAAGGCAGCCTAAAACCAACCCTAGGTCGTACAAGGCTCATGGGCCCAAGTGGAGGTGACGTAACACCTTTGGACTTGTAGTTTGACTCGGATTCTGCTGCAGCGTTAGATTGTTTCGTCCATAACTCAGCGCTCCGGACGGATTTTAAGGTGATTCCAATTGGGTTGGAAGGAGCATGAAATCTAATTTCCAACAAAAGAAGAATCACCCAATTCGGAGTCCGTATGAAAACGTTGTTGACGTTTTGAGTCAGGTACGTCTGTGCAGTCCGAATCTGAGTCCAGAACGTGAGAGACTTGGACTCTATCTTCTCTTGGGCCAAAAGTGACGTGAGAGAACTTTTTGAACAGTAAATAAACATTTCTTTCTTCCTTATCTTCATATGTGGATTGTACAAATGTCCCATACACCTGCAATTAGACAAAACACAAAAGTATGTGAAGTATTTTTGTTCTGGATAACATAAATATATTATTGAATAGTTTGCACTAGAAATCACCTGACAAATATGCTTGTATGCAATATTTTTGGTCTTATTCAAGGTAGTCATGTCCTCATCATCCGGGCCTCCTGGCGCAAGCGGGGAGTAGTTTCTAGATTCGCACGCTCACCGCGAGCAGTTTGAGTACTTGTGGGTCCGACACGGACTCCTAATGACAAAATTATGACGGTTTTAGTGAACATCTGTCCATTCTATGGCACTCCTTGAAAGTACTTCATTATTTCATGTGCTATTTGCCTGAGTGCCCCAAAATTTCTTGTCCTCTATAGAGATATCGTTTCCACATATATATTGACAGATGCCAGGAATGCCCTTTTGTTCTTAGCTTTCACGCGCATGAGTTACAGCATGCCATCCGGCGAAAACAAGGAGAATAAGGCATATAGCCGCTGGATTTTCTTCAATTTACGGCCAAATGAGATTGCCCGGATCATAGAGCATCTGCAGAAAGGTACATTTGTCCCTACCAGGTGGGATAATGTCTATAAGCAACATAATCTCTCGAATTTCCTTCAAAAGGAAATGCCAATGGGTTCAGAAACTAGTCTGAAAAACAGAGACGAATGATGTTCTTTGACTTTCAGGGCCAAAAAGTCCTGGTTAAGGCCGTATTTGAGGGTACTCCTGATGTAGGGTGGAACCCTAATTCGTCAATCTTTCACGTTTGGAGCGGGATCCCTCGAAGAACACGATGAACACGGGGAAGAACAGGGAGAAATCACAAGGGGAAACACTCAAGAACAAGTCCAAATCACACATCCACTAGACAATCAAACACACAAGGTCACAAGGTACATGAACAACAAAGGGAAAGATACAGGGTAAGGTTCATCTCCAAGAGGAGGTCTTGATGATATCCTAGATGGATCTTCCCTAAAGAGGGGTCTTGAATCCGCAAGGGGATCTTCTCCTAGACGGAGGTCTTACATCCGCTAGGGGATCTTCTCCTAGATGGAGGTCTTGGCCTCCAATGGAGTAGTGGTCTCTCTCTCAAGAGATAGGTAGGAGCAAAGCTCACCTAAGAATGAGCTATCACTTTGCTAACCCTAGAAAGGAGGTGGAGGAGGTCTATTTATAACCCAAGGGCAAAGGGGTAAGTGAGTGGCGAGGGGGTACACGGGCTTCGCCCAAGTCGCAAAGACAGCGGGTCCGGATGATCCGGACGGTGGTCTGGATGATCCGGTGTCGGGCTCCGATGATCCGGCGATCGTCCGGATGATCCGCTTGCCGAGTAGGTTCTCAGTAGTCTCGGCGCGCTTAGCCGGATCGTCCGGAGTTCGTGCGGATCGTCTGCTCGGTCCGGATCGTCCGGCCAAGGCGTCCGGATGATCCGCAACTCTAGTCTTCTTCTCCTTTCTTCCGCTTTCTTCCATGCTTCCTCGCGATGGTGTAGTCGCCTTGGCGCTTGCACTCGCTGACATCCGTGAAGTTCGGCAATACCTATGCATGCACACGGAGAAGTGTCAAGTAGTATACCATCCTCGAGAGTGTCAAGTGAGCACGTAAAGGAGATGATTCACCTTATGTATGTGAAGTAGATGTCGACGTGTCACTTGCCAAATGGACTCTTGACATAGTGATGTCCTAGATGTTCGCATCATCCCTCCCTTGGGAAAGATCCGACCTCGGATCGAAATCTAAATCACCATGGGGAAGAGATGATGTCGTCAGTAGAAGTGGACGATCACCAAGCATTCGCTGCCTTGTAGTTCCAAATGGGCACTCTCCAATGTCGCACCGCCTTGTAATTCCTTCAAAAGTAGCAAAGATAACAAGCACTTGAAAAACAAATGTGGTTGTCGTAATAGCAAAACCAAGCATTCAAGAGGTGATTCACCCAACAAGTGTTGTCATCAAGCCTAGCATATGGTTTGACAAAGAAATGTGGCATGGCATTTGAGCATATAAATTGAGCACAATCAAGTACATCTTGGGAACAAGCATGTAAATGTGAGGTAGAGATGTAAATATGTGTGACAAGAGCATAAGCATCTACCTCAAGTTCATAGCAATTATGGGCAAAGCGCCAATGAAAGGTCTATGGTAGGCATAGGAATCATTCACAACACCAAATAAGTTAAGATGTCTAAACACATGGGTCAAGTGCAAGACAATCAAACATATTGTGCATAGGATGGAGTGAATATAGTGTGGCCTCAACACAATAGAAATAGCAATTGTTCATCATGTGTGAGGCAACAATTCAAGCATGTGACAAGCAAAGGGACATGACATATGTGAAGAAATGATATTGGTGCAACCAACCATATGATAGTAGCAAGTAGTCCAAGAATTGATGCAACACACAAGGCATATTCATCATGATGCATGGGAATGTGATAATGGCAAGTCAAAGCAAGATCTCTAGCAAGTGCGCAATCAAGTGGTCCAAGATGACCAATAAGTCTCATGGTGCACGCAATGTAGTAGTATTATCCACAATATCCATGCTCAAGAAAGATGTCACTTGAAAAGGCCCTGTGCATTCTTCACAATGCCGAGGTGGAAGCAAATACTGTAGAAACGAGTCGTGGTAGAATGTATGAGGCTCGCCTCAAGAGCTCGAATGGTCAACTCACGTGAAGTGGAAGTCGACACAAAGTCCAAGTATCCTACACATGCACAAAACAAAACAAAGAGCGATGCACATGGTAGATAAACACATCATCCATCATGATGGTTCTCTCTCTGCACATAACTATTAGAAGCACAAGTGCATGAATAATATGATGCAACAATGGCGATATTCAAGGCACTAGGTATATTGTGCAAAGAGGTAAGACAAGCATGCTTCACAAGGAATATGTCAAAATCTCCAAACATGTGTGAGAATGCTATGGGGCAATCTCATGAGCAAGACTATAAGCATTGTTGCACCCAATACATGGCAAATCATCTAGCATGAGAGATGCAACACATGGAGATATATGACACGGCAATATGAATCATATGCAAAGCATATAGATGGTTGTCATCAACCGCATGAGATGAGCAAGTATGACACAAGAGACAACGCATGTGAGAGGCATGAGCATATATGTCATCAACCCAAGAAAGCAAGTAGTGGAACATGGGTGATGCAACATAGCAAGCAATCATAGCAATCAAGTCAAGTATGCTAGTAGTGCGAAGATGCGACATACTAGAAGGAATCATGGCAAACATGTCATTGGTGCAAATAGTGGGCATGAATAATTCACAAGTCATAGCACAATCATGAAAGCAAGATATGAGGGCAATAGCATGGGGCACATGATAAACATGGCAATAGCAACAAGGATCTCCACCAAGCATGCAAATACACATAGAAGTAGCATAATGATGAAACATGGGTAGATGCAAGCAAGGGTCACAATTGCATGGCAAAGGCATAGAAGCAAGCATAGCATGCAAAGTGAACACAAGAAATGAGCATAATGTGAGAAATGGTAAATGGCCCATAGCCGTGGAGAGCCAAGTAGAGGAGTTGCGCGTAGTCCTTGTGCGAAGGGAACGGTGGTGAGGATAGTCCACGGGATCCCAAATCGTCATTGCTCTCAAGAGCTCGCTTTGTCAACTCGTGGATTGCGAGGTTGACAAGTATTCATGGGTACCTACACAAAAGAGACACAAGCCAAAGAAATTGTGTAAGGTAAAATGTACACATCATCCATCATGATGTGTATGTGCACGTGTGAGTTAGCACAAGATAAGCATCGCCAAAGAAATTGATGCATGGTATAAGAACATGTCATCCATCATGAAAGAATAGTTATTATGTATGACACGATGGGGACACAAATTGAGCAAACAAGTATATGGCACATCAAAAGCATGTTTATTCATGGGGAGCATATGGTGCACACAAGTATTGGGATCATGCAATGGATGGGATGGATCAAAATATCCTAAAATGTATGAGGAAACTATGGGGCCTCCTCGTGAGCAATATCGAAACATCATATGGAGAAAATGGACAACATCCAAAACAATGCATATCCGGTTAGGTTGTCATGGCATGGCATATGAGATAAATGATGCAAAGGAGCATATCAATATCATCACAAGAGAAAAAATGTCAATAACCATGGGCTTGTCATCTATGCCATATGTGCAAATTGGGTTTATTTTAATGGCATATGCATAGTCACTATGAAGAGATTGCAAATAAGACATATGGTTGATCTCATGCATAGCATAGGACAAGTCAAGCGGATTATCAAACATGATGTGACCTAAAGAATTGTCACAAGAAATCCTATGTAACATGGCATCACAACTAATAGACTCCACAAGAGAATCATCATACTCATCATAAATGGGCAAATCATCGCATGGGGAAATCATACTAGCATGAAGCATGGCAATAGGTGGATCAACATCATGCAAGCAATCAATGTCAAGAATGTCCACTAGTGGGACTAGAGCATCACCTTCACCTATGTTACCTTTGTCATTCCACTCAAGTGGTGTAGGTGAGGTTGGAAAGACCAAATGGTGGTCATCATCATCATCTTGATGGAACCATGTGGGCGGTGCATCATATTCCACCATGGCCATCGTCTTATCCAAAGGGAGGACGAAGTCGTCGAGGATCGGCGCTTCATCATAAATGGGACCTAGCACCAAACGAGAAGACACAATAGAGGTAGAGGTCAAGTTGTTAGAAATGCAAATGGCCTCACGAGACCTATCAAATATCTCACTCTCTATGTGGTGGTTCACTCACTCCCTCAAAATAGGTGCACTCAAACTCACGTATGGTGGAGTCACTCATCTCACTCAAGTGGTGGGGGTTGTGGCTCTCCTCACATGGGATTTGTGGCAACTCAACATGTATGCGGCTAGTGGTGAAGTCACTCTCACTCTCAATATGGTGGCACAAGTCACTCAAGTCATCATACGTCGCCATGGTCGAAGGGAAGATCCCATGCTCAACCATCTCGTCGCCGCCGCCGGGATGAAGGCCAAGATGGCACATCATCACTCTCCTCCATGACCGAAGGGAAAATCCCATGCTCGATCATCTCGCCACCGCCGCCAGAGATGAAGGCCAAGATGGCACATCATCACTCTCGCCGTGGATGAAGGCCAAGATGGCACATCATCACGCCGCCTCCTAAGATGGAAGCATCATCCTTGCTCGCCACTTTGTCGCTAGCCTCCAAGCTTGGTCCTTGGGAGCATCGCCTTGGAGCTCGCTGGCTTGGTCATCTTGGTGGTACTAGCCTCATGCTTGTCGAGAGCTTGGTCGCCGTGAAGTTTGCTTGGGGTGGAGAAGCCTTGGCCTTCATGAGTTCTTGTTCCGCCTTGAGAGCACCAATGTAGTAGTCGCCGATGGACTTGTAGTTCTTGAGGACGATGGTCTTGGAGATGTCGCAGTAATCCCATCATGAAGTTGAACTTCATCGAAATGGGGTCGCCCATGCCGCTCGTCAGAAGGCAATCATCATCTCCTTGAAGTACTTGTCGATGGACTTGGATCCTGGGTGGTGTTCTCCAATTGGCGCCGGTTGTTCCGTAGGTTGGAGGCACAAACTCGCCGCAAAAGCTTTCTTCGCCTTGGGCCAACTCATGTCGTAGTACTCAAGGTGTGTGAAGCCACCATGCCAATGCGTAGTCGTGGAAGTTTCTTGTGGCGCACTTCACTTGATCTTCGGAGGAACTTGATGTAGCTTGAGGTAGTCATCCATCAAACGCCCCACTCGAGGTACCTCGGTTCTTGAGTTCCATAGAAAGGAATCGTGGTGGTCGATGTCGAGGTCGAGTAGCTCGTGGAAGTCGTGGTCTTGAGCTTGGGGAGCTTCTTGAGCGTAGTCTTGGGGTTCTTGTTGGCGAAGATGTCGATGTCCGTAGGCGAAGATGCTTTGAAGTCGCTGGCGAAGATGCCAAGGGAGATGGTGAAGTCATTGAGCGGTTGTTGATGTAGAGCTCTTGACCTTCACGCTTTTGTTGGTGATGGTGTCGATGCCGATGTGATCTTGCCGGAGATGGTAGCTCGAAGCATGTGCTCTTGAGCGCCTTCTCAAGATGAGGAAGATCGCTTGTAGGACTTGATGAGGGCTTTGATCTCTCCATTTTAGCTTGCATCTTGGCGCCGGAGTTGTTGTTCATGGCATCGAACTCGCCGTTGTTGTTGTAGACCAAAGATGAAATGCCTTGCCTATCCATCACAAGACTCGAGTAGAGGTGAGGGAAATGAGATAAACAATACCAAGTTACCTTTTCCCAATGTTGAGGATGTATCTCGTTTCACTCAATGTGAGATGAAAGAATAGTGGAATTGGTACCGGACTTGTTCACTCACACCTATCAAGTAAAGCTTATGGTAGAGCTCGGTGAGTATAGTGGCACAAAAATTTAATGCAAAATGTTAGCAAGAGTCAATAATGTTGAAAAAGATTCACAAATTCGCAAGTGAGACAAATGGACCAATAGCAAAGAATGGCACAGGGAAACACACACACGGATAGATAAATGGGGTCGTGCAACCAAGGAATGAGCTCAAAATGTGGAATCCACCAAAACGCTCGTGTTGCACAACTCAAGAGAGACGCTAGCACGATTGCTCAATAGGCGGATACGACACTTGTGCACAACCTATAAGATGCAAAATGGATATTCTTTCTATCCCAAGTATGCTATGTATGTATGGTTCCCGGTGTTTCTCTCAAGCATGATATCATATGATGTAGATTTGACAATCTTATGTGCAATGGGGTATGATGCTATGGCACTTGCTCACGAGCTCTTTGCTCTCTTTTTTTTTGCTTAAAAGCTTTTTCTCTTTTTTTTTCTATGGCAACTTTTGCACAATGCACAAACCAAGATAGCAATTGTGTATATGCGGGAACAAACTTGAGGCACAATGGATGATATGATACCAAGATGATATGGTATGTATGCAATGGATGGTGTAGACCACTAACGTGCACAAGTCACGTTGCCGGCAATACTCAAATGGCTAGTCTCGATAGGCAAGTAACGCAAAATGGGCTAGGGGTTAACAATGCAATTGCAAGGTAATATACAAAGGTGTCGTCGAGGTTACCGTCCTTTGCGATGATGAGTGGCGGTGTTCTTGGTGTAGATACCAAGATGATGGAGACTCGTCCCTAAGTAGCCAAACACCTTAGGAAACGGAAAACCGCAAACTCAAAATCTCAAATGACAAATGTCAAATGGTGGTAGCGAAAGCGGTGGTGGTGTTGCACTAGGCAATGCGGAAGTGGAATGATGGGCTATACACGAGTCGGAGTTGAAGTTGCCGCCCTAAGTAGCCAAACACCTTAGGAGACACAAGCCACAACTCAACAAGCTCAAACAACAATGGGGTTAAGTTGGGTTGCCGGAAGTGTATGGTGGGAAGGTTATGTGGAAGTGGTGGTGGTGGTGGTTGATGAAGAAGCAACCGTCCCTAAGTAGCCGAAACACCTTAGGAGACTCAAATCACAACTCAAACAACCACATATGCAATGGGGAACAAAATGGGTTAGGTTGCGGAAGTCGGTGGTGGTAATGCGGATGATATGGTGGAGGGCCTAGGCAAACTTGCCAAATTTCAGAAAATATGATGGAGTCAAATGATGTTGGTGGTATTTTTGTGGATAGGGATGTCAATAGCTTCAAAACGAAGAAGAACGTCAAAACGGACTCGGATGAATTAGTTATGACCAAAACAAAATTTCAGCCGTGGTCGCCAAGTAAACCGGATGATCCGGAGGAGGTCCGATGATCCGGCTCGGTCCGATGATCCGGGTTCGCAGCGCCGGTTCTGTTTTCTCGGTGCGCGATTTATCCAGACGTCCGGGGCGCCCACTGATCCGGTGAGGTCCGGATGATCCGGAGATGGTCCGATGATCCGGCTGGTCAATCCGCCGATTTGCTCGGGGACGAATTTTGGTTGGAAATGGATGATTTTCAGGGCAAAATTAGAGGGATTTCGTGGATGGAAGGTGGGGAAACTTGGGGGAAAGCTAGATCCACTTGAAACCAAGCAAATCCATGGATCAAAATCAACAAAACATCATCAAACCAACAAATCACAAAAAAATTGGGGCTATTTTTGGTGGGGATTTTCGATTTAGGCAAGAACACACAAAATCAAGCTAGAAAAAGAGGGTAGGGCTCCAAAACGGGATCAACGTGGCTCATGATACCATATGATGTAGGGTGGAACCCTAATTCGCCGATCTTTCACGCTTGGAGCGGATCCTCAAGAACACGATGAACACGGGAAGAACAGGAGAAATCACAAGGGAAACACTCAAGAACAAGTCCAAATCACACATCCACTAGACAATCAAACACACAAGGTCACAAGGTACATGAACAACAAAGGGAAAGATACAGGGTAAGGTTCATCTCCAAGAGGAGGTCTTGATGATATCCTAGATGGATCTTCCCTAAAGAGGGGTCTTGAATCCGCAAGGGGATCTTCTCCTAGACGGAGGTCTTGCATCCGCTAGGGGATCTTCTCCTAGATGGAGGTCTTGGCCTCCAATGGAGTAGTGGTCTCTCTCTCAAGAGATAGGTAGGAGCAAAGCTCACCTAAGAATGAGCTATCACTTTGCTAACCCTAGAAAGGAGGTGGAGGAGGTTCATTTATAGCCCAAGGGCTAAGGGGTAAGTGAGTGGCGAGGGGGTACACGGCTTCGCCCAAGTCGCACAAGACAGCGGGTCCGATGATCCGGACAATGGCCCGGATGATCCGGTGTCGGGGTCCGGATGATCCGGCGATTGTCCGGATGATCCGCTTCGTCGAGTAGGTTCTGTAGTTCTTCGGCGCGCTTAGCCGGATCGTCTCGGAGTTCGTCCGGATCGTCTGGCTCGGTCCGGATCGTCCGGCCGGGCGTCCCGGATGATCCGCAACTCTAGTCTTCTTCTCTCCTTTCTTCCGCTTTTCTTCCATGCTTCCTCGCGATGGTATAGTCATTCCTTGGCGCTTGCACTCCTCCTGACATCCGTGAAGTTCGGCAATACCTATGCATGCACACGGAGAAGTGTCAAGTAGTATACCATCCTCGAGAGTGTCAAGTGAGCACGTAAAGGAGATGATTCACCTTTATGTATGTGAAGTAGATGTCGACGTGTCACTTGCCAAATGGACTCTTGACATGGTGATGTCCTTAGATGCTCCGCATCAACTCCGGCCTCCCGGCGCAAGCAGGAGTATTTTCTAGATTCGCAGACGCCACAAGCAGCAGCTTTGAGTATTTGTGGGTCTGACATGGACTCCAATGACAAAATTATGACCGCTGTAGTGAACATCTGTCCATTCTATGGCGTCCTTGAAAGTACTTCATTTTCCCATGCGCTTTTGCCTAACCGCCCAAAATTTCTTGTCCTCTATAGTGAAGATATCGCTTCCACATATATATCGACCGATGCCAGAATGCCCTTTTGTTCTTGGCTTTCACGCCGATGAGTGACAAGATGCCATCCGCGAAAACAAGGAGAATAAGGCATATAGCCGCTGGATTTTCTTCAATTTACGCCAAATGAGATTGCCCGGATCATAGAGCATCCGCAGAAGGTACGCTTGAACCTACCGGGGCTAATGTCTATAAGCAACATAATCTCTCGAATTTCCTTCAAAAGGAAGTTCCAATGGGTTCAAACTTGTCCAAAAAACAGCGATTTAATGATGTTCTTTGACTTTCGTACCAAAAGTCCTGCTTAAGGCTGAATTTGAGAGTACTCCGGCCTCCAGCGCAAGCGGGAGTATTTTTGAGTCGCAACCACCGTGAGTAGTTTGAGTACTTATGGGTCCGACACGGACCCCGAATGACAAAATTATGACCGTTTTAGTGCACATCTGTCCATTCTATGGCAGTCCTTCAAAGTACTTCATTATTTCGTGTGCTTTTTCCCTGAGTGCCCCAAAATGTCTTGTCCTCTATAGAGGAGATATCGCTTCACATATATATTGACAGATGCCAGAATGCCCTTTGTTCTTGGCTTTCACGCCGCATGAGTTACAAAGATGCCATCCGCTAAAAACAAGGAGAATAAGGCATATAGCCGCTGGATTTTTTCAATTTACTACCAAATGAGATTGCCTGGATCATAGAGCATCTGCAGAAGGTACATTTGTCCCTAACAGGGGACTAATGTGTTGAGGACATGACTACCTTGGGTAAGACCAAAATATTGCATACATGCATATTTGTCGTGATTTCTAGTGCAAACTATTCAATAATATATTTATGTTATCCGTAACAAAAATACTTCACATACTTTTGTGTTTTGTCTAATTGCAGGTGTATGGCACATTTGTACAATCCACATATGAAGATAAGGAAAAGGAGAAGTTTCGTGCTGTTCAAAAAGTCTTCTCACATCACTTTTGGGCCAAGAGAAGATAGAGTCCAACTCTCTCACGTTCTCGATTCAGATTCGACCGCATGCACATACCTGACTCAAAACGCCAACAACTTTTTCATACGGACTCCAAATTGGGTGTTTTTTTTTGTTGGAAAGTAGATCTCATGCTCTTTCCAGCACAATTCGAATCACCTTAAAATCCGTCCGGAGCGTTGAGTTATGGACGAAACAATCCGACGCTGCACCAGAATCCGAGTCAAACTACAAGTCCAACGGTGTTACGTCACCTCCACTTGGGCCCATTGGCCTTGTACGACCTAGGGTTAGTTTTAGGTTGCCTTGGGACGTCCTTCCACCTCCTTGGCCGCCACCCCTTGCTCCTATATAAGTAGATCCATCTAGTAGCTTTTCGCTTGGGATTTGTTTAGTTAAAAGTTAGCCATTGCAACTTTGTGTACTTTGTTTGTGTCCAACGACCAGACCAAGACCGCTTACGGATCCCCACTTTTATCAATACTTCATATATACTCGCAATATTCAGATTGCTTTTATCATATTCTTGCTTGTTCTTCGATTGCTTGCGGAATAGACCTTCGTGGTCGTTGATTGTGCTCCGCGCGGTCAATAACCTCTCGGTTGGTTTAGCGATTGCTAAGGCGCAACGTCAGGCACGCTTGCGTATGGATCGTCAAAGTCATCTTCACCAAATCGATAGTTATCATCTCATCGAAGATCGACACCTCCGCCTATCAAGTGGTATCAGCCAAAGTTGCTCGTGAGATTTTACAGCTTTTCATAGTTTAGATCGTGATCCGCATCCATACCTATAGTCCATGGAAAAGCCGTAAAAAAGTTAGATCTGTTCATCCTTTATCCAAGCCACCGAGCCTTTGCAATTTTCTATTCGCTGCTTGCATAGTTGAATTATCGGTTGCATCGTCGTGTCGCTTGTCTGGTCCTAGTGTCTAGTTCCTTTAGAGTTTCGAAGTTCTGTTCACATTAGTCACGCCGCCGCATCATTATCCCTTCCGCTGTCCACCATCTCATCTATTAATTTCACCACGTACACGCTACTGCTCATTGTCATAATCATAGTTGAGGTCATTCACATCTTCGCCGATCCAATCTGATCTTATCTAGTTTGTCTTGGAAAGAGGAGAAAAAAGAGAAAAAAGAAAAAAGGAAAGAATAAAGAAAAGAAAAGAGAGAGAAGAAAAGAAAAAAGAGTGAGAAAAAGAGAAGAAAAATCGGATCTATCTCGAATCAATCTCGCACCAATTCAGATTGAACTGCTTTGCACACTATTTAGTAAAACAGTGTATCTTCCTCATATGAAGTCCGCTTTTGGCTCCGTGAGTACTCAAATTGAACCTAGAGACGAGCCAAGATCTAAATAGTTCGTGGACACAACTTGTTCCAATTTTTCAGGCCAGTTTTAGAATTCTTTGACTCTCATATCAATTCGAATTGAGTGATTCTTTTGCATTGGAAAGCTTGAGTTAGTAGCATTATTTGAATCAGAAAATTGGCTCAAACTTTTCAAGAGGAAAGTTGAGAGAGAGTTGTTGTATGTCCTGCTTGGCGCTTGTTTTTCATCATTATCTTCACCGCCGCCAGGATCTTCACTTATATCTTGCTGTCAAGAGCTACTTAGTATCCTTCATTGATGCTAGTTGTGCTACGCCGCGACCTCATTAGTGTTCTAGGCTCGCTGCCTCTAGTCCGGTCTAGCCTAGGACCAGCATAGTACCGTCGTTGAGCGCTTATTCATTGTATCATCCTCGATTCTTCTATGTCACAATGATGCATATAAGATTTGAACTCTTGGTAGTAAGCATGAACAGTGTTATTGCCTTGTTTAAATTGTTCAAATTTATGGCAATTCACGATGATAGTAAGGAGGGGAAAACTGTTTTCATTACATCTTTCAAATCTTTCCAAGTTGTGGGTTGGTTATCAATGTTTTTCTTACAATGCACACTCCACCAAATGTAAGCAAAACCAAGAATGCTCTAGTGGCAGCTCGCATCTCGCCAAGTTCGTAAAAAACATGGTGACTAAAAACTTGTTCAACTTCAAGCTCCCAAGCTAGATAAATAGCAGGATTAAATCTACCCTCAAATGACGGTAAAGAGCTAACTCCGCCATGTGCTTGTGTGTGTTGTCCCAACTCGTGATGGTGAAGATGTGTTCGTCAGTCCAAGAACTTCTATCTCCTAAACCTGTCATGATTAGTAGAAACAAGAAACAAAATTCGAGAATAATGTTCCTATGAAATACTAGGATGTGGTTGTAAAGTGCTCACAAGAAAGCAAATATCAATATCTTACAAGTTCTTACCATGCGGCAGGTGGTGACAGCAACCAAATGTGTCAATAACCTCTCGGAGTTGGTTTAGCGATTGCTAAAGCTTTCCAATGCAAAAAGAATCTCTCAATTCCGAGTTGATATGAGGAGTCAAAGAATTCTAAAACTGGCCTGAAAAATTGGAACAAGCTGTGTTCACGAACTTCGGAGGGCAAAAAGACCTATTTAGAAGCCGATTTTTAGGTGTCAAATATTGAACTAGCTTCTGCAACTATTTACATGCGGCTCGTCGCTAGCTTCAATTTGAGTACTCACGGAGCCAAAACGAAATTGTGATGAGGAAGATACACCGTTTTATCGAACAGTGCGCAAAACAGATTCTAATCCGAATTCAGTGTACGAGATTGATTCTAGATAGATCCGATTTTTTTTTTCTCTCTTTTTTCCTCACGGTTTTTTTTTTTCTTCTCTTTTTTCTTTTTTCTCTTTTTTCTCTTTTTTCTCCTCTTTCCAAGCAAACTGATGTAGGTGGAACCCTAATTCGCTGATCTTTTACGCTTGAGGATCCTACGGGGAAACACGAAGAACGCGGAAGAACATGAGGAAATCACGGGAAGAACGAGAGACACTCAACCGACAAGAGATCAATCACACAAGGTCTAGATCATCGGCAACGATTGATACATGGTCCAAAATCAACAAAGGAAAGATACAAAGGTAATCGCTTTTCTCCGAGAGGAGGTCTTGAATCTACGAGGGATCTTCCCGTAAAGGGTCTTGTATCCGAGAGGATCTTCTCCGAAGAGGCCGCGTCTCTCACGAGGAGGAGATCCGATAGATGAGCGTAGCTCATCTCTAACTTGAGCTAAATCAACGCTTAAGTCTCAGAGTGAGGAGATGGGGTCCTATATAGAGTTGGGGGCGAGGGGTACATGGGCTCAGCCAACACGCCAAGACAAAGGCTGGTTGGATGATCCGGACGAGGGTCCGGATGATCCGGACTGGTCCGGATGATTCGGTGGAAGCCCTGATGAGCCGGAGGGTCGGCCGGTGGTCGCAGCAGGCCGAATGTCCGGCCGAGGTCCGGACGTCCGGCAGGGTCCGGATGATCCGGACGGGTCCGGATGATCCGCCAGTATGGAGCTTCGCTGCTTTGGCCGAATTAGTCGGATCGTCCGGACCGGGTCCGGATCGTCGCCGCCGTCCGGATCGTCCGCCACCCCGGGTCCTTGATGCTTTTTCCTCTCCGCCTTCTCGCATGTCTTCCGCTCCTGCCTCTCCTTGCTTCCTAGCCTCTTCATGGTCGACTTTGGTACCGAGTATGCATAACATTTCCGCTTGAGGTAGTAACCATTTCTCATGTGAATCGAAAGGGAGTTGTGAGAGGAGTGATGTCACCTCGGTTTGAAGAGCTCTTGCACGTGCTCGAGTCATGGGTCCTTGTGGGGTTGGATGTGTTGATGTAGAGTCCATGGGGATGATGGAAGGATGCTCCGCATCATATCCCTTCCCTTCGAAAGGATCCGACCTCGATCTAGATCTTCATCACCATGGAAAGGCGAGAGGTCTTTGACGTTGAATGTGTCGCCACGCTGTACTTGTCGCTGGTAGGTCGAGCTTGTAGGCGTTGTTGTTGTAGCGCATAACACCTTGAAGGGTCCATCGCCGAGGTAGAAGTTTGACTTATGCTCGATAGAGGCAAAGGTGTCCCGCCTTCGATGAGATGGTGGATTTCGCTTGGTGGAAGTCGACTTTGATGATCCGACTACGAACGCAGCGAGGACGCCGCGCTTTAGCAATCGCTAAACCAACTCCGAGAGGTTATTGACCACGCCGAGCACGATCAACTCGACCACGAAGGTCTGCTTTCCGCGAGCAAACGAAGAACAAGCAAGAAACCGAGATTGCAACTGGATATTGCGAATATAAGATGAAAGCTTTATTGATCAAGGTGGGGTTCTCACACGCTTTGTCCGGTCGCTGAACACAAACGGCACGCCGGTTGCAGCTATGGCGAACTTTTGATCTAAACAAAACCCAAAGTCTAAACGGTGCCCTAAGGGCTGTATATATGGAGGAAGAGGGGAGAATTTCGTGGCCCTTGGTGGAGGGGTCCAAACTAACCCTATCTCTTGTTTCCCCACACATACGGACTCTAAAAATAGCCTATACTAATGTATTTCGAAATTACATGGGCCTGGCCCAATAATAAGGTGACGAAGACCTAGAATAGCCTCCGGACGAAATTTATGAAGTGGCATCTTGTATATTTCGTCCAAGGCTTCATGCACTCATTATGGTGGCTTCAAAGTCCTGAAATCATCACTTGTAACTCCATTATTGTCCTCTTGCGCATGCCATCATCTCCATGCTTGTTCTTGCTCCAATGTTCATCCTTCTCCAAGCTAGGCCCTTCATTTGTAAGCAAAACAAATGTATCCAATTTAGGCAAGATCATATTCTCATGAACATTAGAATCATTACCAAGAAACGAAAGTACCGGTAATTTAGTTGGCGCGCGAGCTCTAGTAATTGGTCCAAGATGTATAGCAAATAGGGCTGTGGGTGTAACAATGGTATTGATGTCCTCATCATCCTCCCTTCTTGAAAGGAAGTCGCCCTCGACGGAAGTTCATCTTCCTCACCCAAATATGGCTTCAAATCTGCAATGTTAAAAGTGGACTAACCCCAAAATCTGCAGCAGCTCAAGTTTATATGCATTATCATTTACTTTCTCCAACACCTTAAAGGGACCAGCAAGACGTGGCATTAGCTTTGATTTATGCAAATCAGAAATCTATCCTTACGCAAATGTAACCAAACAAGATCTCCGTGCAAACACAACATGTTTTCTACCCTTATCTCCAAAGAAGTTTATATTTAGCATTCATACGCTCAATGTTTTCCTTAGTTAACTCATGCATTTTTAAAATCAATTCAGACGCTCTTTAGCATCAAAATTAACCTTCTCCAAGATGGAAGAGGCAACAAATCAATAGGTGCACGAGGTAGGAAACCATACACAACTTCAAAAGGGCACATCTTAGTAGTAGAATGCAATGAACGATTATAAGCAAATTCAATATGAGGCAAGCATTCCTCCCACATTTTCTTATTTTTCTTTAGAACAGCCCTAAGCATAGTAGACAATGTTCTATTGACTACTTCAGAAGTTCATCACTTGGGGTGACAAGTAGTACTAAAAGCAGTTTAGTCCCCAACTTAGCCCATAAACATCTCCAAAAGTGGCTAAGAAATTTAGTATCACGATCTGAAACAATAGTATTTGGCACACCATGCAAGCTTAATAATTTCACGAAAGAACCAATCAGCAACATTGACAAAGATCATCGCTTTTATGACATGGTATAAAGTGTGCCATTTTCGAGAATCTATCCACGACAACAAATATGCTATCCTCCCTTCTTTGTTCTAGGTAAACCTAAATCAAAGTCCATCGATATATCCTCCCAAGGAACACTAGGTACAGTAAAGGCATATATAAACCATGAGGATTGAGTCGTGACTTAGCTTTTTGACATGTAGTGCAAATGAGCAATAAAACGCCAACATCCCGCCTCATCTTCGCCAAAAGAAATGTGTAGCAAGTACGCCCTCCGCCTTCTTCACACCAAAGTGTCCCATTAGTCCTCCTCCATGCGCCTCCGCAACAACAAAAGACGAACGGAGCTAGCTGAATGCATAGCTTGTTAGCACGAACACAAATCCATCATTAACGACAAACTTGTTCCATGTTCTTCCTTCTTTACAATTCTGCAATACATCTTTAAAATCAGCATCATGCACATATTGATCTTTGATGGTCTCCAAACCAAATATTTTGAAGTCAAGTTGTGAAAGCATAGTATAGCGATTTAGACAATGCATCAAGAATAACATTTTCTTTACCCTTCTTGTGTTTAATGACATAAGGGAAAGTCTCAATGAATTCAACCCATTTAGCATGTCTACGATTCAGTTTAGCTTGACTTTTAATATGTTTCAAAGATTCATGATCGAATGTATAACAAATTCTTTGGGCCATAAATAATGTTGCCATGTTTCTAAAGTCCTAACAAGAGCATATAATTCTTTATCATAAGTAGAGTAATTCAGACTAGGCCCACTCAATTTTTCGTAAAAGTATGCAACAGGTTTGCCATCTTGTAATAACACACCTCCTAATCCAATTCCACTAGCATCACATTCAAGCTCAAAAGTCTTATTAAAATCGAAGTTGGAGTAAAGGAGCATGTGTCAACTTAGCTTTCAATACCGTGAAGGCTTCTTCCGTGCGGTACCCCAAACAAAAGGCACATCCTTCTTTGTAAGCTCGTTGAGAGGTGCAGAATGGTGCTGAAATCTCTCACAAAACGCCTATAGAAACCAGCGAGGCCAAGGAAACTCCTCACTTGTGTGACTGCTTTGGGCTGCGCCAACTCTCAATAGCTTCACTCTTGGCTTTATCAACTTCAATTCCCTCGTGGAGTAACAACATAGCCAAGAAAAGATACTCGGTCGGTGCAAAAGGTGCACTTCCCAAGGTTACCAAACAAACGGCATCACGAGAGCATTAAAACAGCACGAAATGTTCAAATGTTCTTCCAAAGATTTGCTATAAATGAGTATATCATCAAAATAGACTACCACAAATCGTCCAATGAAAGCACGAAACTTCGCTCATTAATCTCATGAAAGTACTAGGTGCATTAGTTAACCCAAAAGGCATGACTAACCACTCATATAATCCAAACTTAGTTTTAAATGCTGTTTTCCATTCATCTCCCAATTTCATACGAATTTGATGGTATCCACTACGCAAATCAACTTTGGAGAATATTGTAGAGCCACTCAATTCATCAAGCATATCATCTAACCTAGGAATAGGGTGACGATAACTAATAGTAATATTATTGATGCCTCTACAATCAACACACATACGTGACGTACCATCCTTTTTCGGACTAGAATAATAGGAACAAGACAAGGACTAAGGGATTCGCAGATATAACCTTTGTCGAGCAGCTCCTGATTTGACGATAATCTCCTTCGCTCCTCCGGATTGGTACGGTATGGTGCACGGTTGGTAATGATGCACCGAATTAAGTCAATTTGATGCTCAATCCTCGAATAGGTGGTAATCCTGGCACGCCTTGTGGAAAGACGCCGAACTCCCCGCAAAATGTTAGTGACAAGAGGGGCAATGAGGAAGGCACGCCCTCGAATGAAAATAATGCCTCTTTGCACACAAAAGCATAGCAAATAGATTTGCTAAAATCTAGCTCATCAATATCGATTTGGTGGCAAGTAAACATGCACTTTTCAATTTAATTTCGTATGAACAGAGATGGTTTATTATTAGGCTTCATGTGTTACTCAAATTCTTTTGCCACAATCTGATTTTCACTCTTATTTTTCTCCTGCTTTTGCTTTATTAGCTCTATTAATATCATCTTTCAAAATGGACTCAGGAGTCATAGGAAGCAAAGTAATATTTTTATCCTTATGAACAAGAGTATACGATTGTTTCTACCATGGTGTATGAATTTTTATCAAATTGCCATGGTCTACCAAGTAACAAAGAACATGCTTGCATAGGTACCACATCACAATCAACATAATCAGATATGTAGAGATACTAAAATGCACACTAACAAAGACGTGTTACCTTCACCTTGCCGCTGTTGTTGAACCATTGGATGTAGTAAGGATGTGGATGTGGTCTTGTGGTGAGAGATAGCTTCTCCACCATCTCCATGCTAGCTGTTGTTGCAGCCCTCCATCTATGATTACGCTAATAGAACGCTCCTTCACAACTCCCTTTGTATGGAACAAATTATGCCTCCGATTTTGCTCACTTGTGTAACTCGCACACTCAAAACACGCTGAGCAACTAAACATTCATACCACAAGATCTTCAAGAGCCATGTATTGTGTCTCATGATCGTAATCATCTCCACCGTGTTCCTCATGTGTAATAAGAGCCAAAGTCTCCTCATCATAGTCACTAGCGGACTCATACCCACCATCCTCAAGAGCAATCATCACACGCTGAGATTTGCATTCTCTCAAAAATGTCCTCTTCCTTACAACGACGACAAATAATATCACTTGTGTGCCCTGCTGACGCCATGGAAGAAGAAGAGCTCGGCAGTCCCGGCAGTGTGCTCTTGGCGATAGTGGTGCTTGTGCCTCGCTTTCTTGTATCACGGTTGGAGGTGGCACCAAGGAGGTGATGGTGCAAAGGAAGTAGATGATGCACGGGTGTCCATGATGAAGGTCGACCTGCAGAAAAGTTAGTGCGCCGCCAATGCCTGCCGATCCTCAAGACTTCACGCTCAGCTTTACAAGCAAGATGGAATAAACGAGTGATATTATTATAATCCTTATAGTCTAGAATGGTCTGAATCTCTATTTAATCCACCCGTAAAACGTGCAAGCATAGCTTCATTCTCCTCAACAATACCACATCTAATCAAGCCGCTTTGTAATTCCCGATAATATTCTTCTACGTAGTTTTTTCCTTGTCTTAAGCGCTGCAATTTTTGAAGTAATTCACGTTGATAATATGGTGGAACCCAACGAGTACGCATAGCAGTTTTCAAAGCAGCCCAAGTAGCTGGAACAGATATAATCTACAATGTTCGCACCACCAAACACATGCAAAGCTAGTGAAAGCACAAACAAAGCAGCAGAACACGCCTCTCCTCGTGATATTGTAAACATGTAAATCGTTGTTCAGCTTCTAACTCCCAAGTAAGATATATATCAGAACATATCTACCCTCAAATGGTGGAATATTCAATTTCAGTTTAGGAGATGGTCATGATCTCGCACTGAGGGGAGCCCTAATATTGCCATTATTTGCATGTGGACGACCGGTGGTTGTCGTGCCGGTGTTTGCACGTAGTTCGATGTTGATCAACCTCATCCTCATAATCGCCCACATACTCATCATCCTCCCTGCACCACCACCAGCAGTAGCAGGAGCCAAAGAAGCACCAACAGCAGAGAGCAGCCGCACCAGAATTTTGTCCCGCCCAATAGGAACACGCCGAGCTCGGCCCATACCGATTCGAAGGGGCGAAGTTGTCGCTGGCAGAGGTGCGATAGGTGCAATCGGCGGTGGTTGTGGAAAACGCGCGAGCAATTCATCAAACTTGCTATCAAGCTTTGTTTCAAACGCCTTCTCAATGCCATCTATCTTCTCCATGGCCTCGCAAATCTGTTTACCACGCCTTGCACCTGTCCAATCATCATTTGTGAAACTTATCATGTAGCTGTTTGTTCGTCAGTTCTCCCAATCAGTCTCATCGGCTTGTGATCCTACCATGGTTAGCAGCAAATAGAAACACACAAGAATATGATCCTACAGACTACTAAGAAGTGGTGGTGGTGTATCACAAACCCGCAAGCAAATCTCAAATCTTACCAGCCTACCCAAAGAAGTGGTGATCGCAACCGCTGTAGTCAAAACTCTCAAAGCTTGGATATAGCGACACTGTGGAGGATCAAACGCACGACGAGATGTATGTAGAGCTGGAAGGCTTATGATATGGTAGCAAAAATGTCAAGAATAATCAATTTAGAGATGCAAAGTTGAATAAACGCCAACGACGGTAGATCAGGTCTGGTCCTAGGCTAGACCGTATAGAGACGCGAGCCTAGAACACTAACAAAATCACGGCACAAGCACGTAAACAAGGGAGGAGCACACTGAATTTTTTTTTTTTTTTTTTTTTTTTGCACTTTTTTTCCTCTTTTTTTTGCTCCGCAACAATTTTTTTTCTAAAAGTCTACAAATGGTCTAAAAACCGCCTAGCCAGATTTTTTTTTTTGAAACCGAACTATTTTTCTTCTGGATGGCTTGAAGTTGGGGAGTCCTCTCATCACGACTCGGAGTATCGCGTGATCCGAAATCGAGAACAATGCAACAATTATCGGACTCGGACTAGGACCGTGGCGGAGATGAATCTGTGGAACTCGGACCGGTGGCGGAGATGAATCTGTGGAACTCGACCGTGGCGAGATGAATCTGTGGAACTCTTGACCGGTGGCGGATATATGTTGCGGTGGACTTGGATGGGCGGATGGCGGCGGATATGTGGTGGCGATATGGATTCGGATTGGCGGTGAATATGTGGTGGTGGTATATGGCAGCGGCGACGTGACAACCTCGTGAATGTAACTCAAACTCTAAAAGACTAGACGCTAAGACCAAAGAACTTGACACGACGATGCAACCGCAAATTCAACAAAGCAAATACGTAAAAATTATGCAAAGGCTCGATTGGTTCGGATATGATGACCTAACCCTAATTTTTTTTGGCTTTTTCGTGGACTATAGGTATGAAGAATGACTCGATCTAAACTACGAAAATCAAAATCTCACCGAGCAACCCGGAAATCTGATACCACTTGATAGAGGCAAAGGTGTCCCGCCTTCGATGAGATGGTGGATTTCGCTTTGGTGGAAGTCGACTTTGATGATCCGACTACGAACGCGCGAGGACGCCGCGCTTTAGCAATCGCTAAACCAACTCCGAGAGGTTATTGACCACGCCGAGCACGATCAACTCCGACCACGAAGGTCTGCTTCTCGCGAGCAAACGAAGAACAAGCAAGAAACCGAGATTGCAACTGGATATTGCGAATATAAGATGAAAGCTTTATTGATCAAGGTGGGGTTCTGTGACGCTTTGTCCGGTCGTTGAACACAAACGGCACGCGGGTTGCAGCTATGGCTAACTTTTGATCTAAACAAAACCCAAAGTCTAAACGGTGCCCTAAGGGCTGTATATATGGAGGAAGAGGGGAGAATTTCGTGGCCCTTGGTGGAGGGGTCCAAACTAACCCTATCTCTTGTTTCCCCACACATACGGACTCTAAAAATAGCCTATACTAATGTATTTCGAAATTACATGGGCCTGGCTCAATAATAAGGTGACGCAAAGACCTAGAATAGCCTCTGGACGAAATTTATGAAGTGGCATCTTGTATATTTCGTCCAAGGCTTCATGCACTCATTATGGTGGCTTCAAAGTCCTGAAATCATCACTTGTAACTCCATTATTGTCCCCTTGCGCATGCCATCATCTCCATGCTTGTTCTTGCTCCAATGTTCATCCTTCTCCAAGCTAGGCCCTTCATTTGTAAGCAAAACAAATGTATCCAATTTAGGCAGATCATATTCTCATGAACATTAGAATCATTACCAAGAAACGAAAGTACCGTAATTTAGTTGGCGCATGCGAGCTCTAGTAATTGGTCCAAGATGTATAGCAGCAGGGGCTGTGGGTGTAACAATGGTATTGATGTCCTCATCACGCTCGCTGGGGAAGCTGCCTCATGGAAGGTGTAGCCACACGAGATCGCCTATTTTGAAGATCATGGGTTGCTTGTTGATGTTGAGCTTGGTAGTGAGTCGCTGTACTTGGCGCCGATGGTGTGTCTTGTCTCTTCATGCATCTTCTTGATGTAGCTTGCACGGGCGCTATGCCGAGGTTGGTGCGCCTTGTAGGGGTAGAGGTAGAATGTCCAATGGTGACAATGGGTTGAAGCCGTAGACGACCTCGAATGGGGATTTGCCGGTCGTCGAATGTCTTGCGCAGTTGTAGGCGTACTCGGTGATAGGTAGAAACGCCTCCCACTCCTTGATGTTCTTCTTGATCAACACGCTAAGTAGAGTGGAGAGCGTCCGTTCGCCACCTCTGCTTGGTCAGCCGGTTTGAGGATGGTACCGATGAGAACAAGAGCTTGATTCCGAGCTTGGCGCAAAGAGTCTTCCAAAAGTAACTCAAGAACTTGACATCGCGGTCGGAGACGATTGACTTCTGTACTCCATGAAGGCGCAAGATTTCCCACAAAAGAGATTTGCAATATGTGAAGCATCGCTCACCTTGTTGCAAGGAATGAAATGTGCCATTTTAGAAAATTTATCCACAACAACAAACACGGAATCCTTTCCATTTTGAGTTCTAGGCAAACCAAGTACAAAGTCCATGCTAATGTCTTCCCAAGGTTGATAAGGAATAGGAAGAGGCATGTAAAGACCATGAGATTGAGTTGACTTAGCTTTGCAAAGATGTTGAGCATCGGTGGTGAAGCGTGAGATGTCTCAAACATCTTGGGCCAAAAGTAGTTCTTGGAGAGCGTGGCAAGGTCTTGTCGCGGTCAAAATGTCCCATGAGTCCACCTCCATGAGCCTCTTGCAAAAGTAGCAAACGAAGAGAAGACTCGGGTATGCAAAGTTTGTTAGCTCTCATAAGATAACCATCCTTGAGGTAATATTGTTCCCAAGATGTATGCGTCAAACATTTAGCATAATGAGGTGCAAAAGATGGATCACTAGCATACAAATCCTTTATGTGCTCAAAGCCTATAACATTCAACTCAAGTTGGGTGACGAGCGTGCATATGCGTGAAAGCGCATCGGCAACTACATTTTCCTTGCCCTTAATGTACTTGATCACATACGGAAAAGATTCAATAAATTCACTCCATTTGGCATGACGCTTGTTCAATTTAGTTTGACCTTTTAAGTACTTAAGTGTTTCATGATCGGTATGGATGACAAACTCATGAGGTCTAAGATAATGTTCCCAAACATGGAGGACACGTACTAAAGCATACAATTCCTTGTCATATACGGGATAGTTAAGTTGAGCACCAGAGAGTTTTTCACTAAAATAAGCAATGACTCGTTTTTCTTGCATTAAAACTCCGCCAATTCCGGTACCACTTGCATCACAATGATCCTCAAAAGTTTTGTCAAAATTGGGCAAAGCAAGAATCGAAGCATGAGTAAGCAAGGACTTGAGCTCATTGAAAGCGTTGGATTGCAAAGGTCCCCAAACAAAAGGAGTATTCTTCTTACTCAAAGCATGCAAAGCAGCTGCAATAGTACTAAAGTTTTTCACAAAGTGACGATAAAAACCTGCAAGACCAAGGAAACTTCACACTTGTTGCAAATTGGTGGGTTAGCCAAGTTTTAATTGCTTTGATCTTAGTTTCATCAACATGGACACCCTTGAAGAGACAACGAAACCCAAGAAAACCACTTTGTCAACGCCAAAAGTGCATTTTTTCAAGTTGGCATAAAGACTTTCCTTTCGAAGTGTTTGCAAAACAAGCTTAACATGATTAAGATGCTCTTTCATGGTTTTGCTAAACACAAGAATATCATCGAAGTAAACCACAACAAAGATTCCAATGTATGGACGAAGTACATGATGCATGAGACACACAAAAGTTCCGGAGCTCCGACAAACCCATAGGCATAACCAACCATTCATATAAGCCAAATTTTGTTTTGAAAGCAGCTTCCATACATCACCCTCATGAATGCGAATTTGATAATAGCCACTTTTAAGATCAATTTTGAGAAAAGTTGGCTCCACTCAGTTCATCAAGCATATCATCTAAGCGAGGAATGGGATGCCTATAGCGCACGGTGATAGCATTTATAGGTCTACAATCGGAGCACAAGCGGAAACTTCCATCGGGTTTAGGCACAAGTATAACGGCACGCACAAGGGCTTAAGCTTTCACGCACATGACCGCTGTCGATTAGTTGTTGTACTTGCCGCTGAATCTCCTTGGTTTCTTCTGCATTGACACGGTAGGGAGCTTTGTTTGGAAGTGGCGCCCGGGATGAGGTCGATTCGATGCTCAATGCCTCAAGAGGAGGTAGACCCGAGGTAGCTCGTCGGGAAAAACATCTTGAAATTCCTGCAAAAGAGATTGAAACACCAAAGGTAGCTCATAAGTGGTGTTAGTTTTGGTTCTCCATCCTTGCACACAAGGACAAAGTGCATCACACTGGATGCTCTCACACACTTCTCTCATCTCATGTTTGGTGGCTAATAGTATGAGGTTTTTTCTCTAGGCTAAGAGGCGCCAAGTTTGGCTTGTGGCTCTCACTCACTTTTTGGTGGCTCACTTTCTCACTCTTCTCTCTTTCGTTGGTGGCTTGTTTGTCGGCTATCACTTGACTAGGAGACATGGGTCGTAGGACATATTCTTTGCCTTTCATCTTGAAGCTATAGTGGTTTGTACGCCCATTATGGTAGACACCACGGTCGAATTGCCATGGCCGACCAAGGAGGAGGTGGCAAACGGTCATTGGGACCACATCACACTCCAAAGTGTCCTCATATGCACCGATTTTGAAGGATACTTGGACCGATGCTCAACTCAGATAGTGCCGAGTCACTTAGCCATTGAACCTTGTAGGGTTGCGATGCTTCTTCTTGACCAATTGAGCTTGGAGCATAGTTCTTCGCTTGCTGTTGTGGCAACTACCTCCATCGATGATGACCTTGACGGAGTGTCCATTGATGCCGCCTTTTGTGTGGAAGATGTGGCATCTTTGATCTTCTTCTTGTTGATGTTGAAGTGTCAAGACCTTGAGACAACAAGAGCGGGCTCAGATCTTCATCACAAAAGACTTGATCATCTTCATCCTCGCTGATGCGCCGTGCATGGCCACTTGCTCAATAGCGCCCATTTCATCTTCACTCATTGGGTCGAGGTGCCATCGTCGTTGAGTATCATGGTGCGCTTGTTGGTGCATTCATATGACTTGTGGCCTCGGCCGTCGCAAGTGAAACACTTGAAGGAGCTTGTCTTGACGGTCTCATCGGTTGGAGTAGATGATGAAGCACGCGGCTTGAGGTTGCTTGTAGTAGGAGGGAGACGACTTGAACTTGAGGAAGTTTTCTTGTAACTTGACTTGTCGTCGTTGGTTGGAGAAGGCTTGGTTGATGTCGAGGTTGGAGTAGTTGTTGAAGCTTGGTTGTTGGAGAAGCCGTATGTTTTGGATGAGAACTTGGCGTATTTGAAGTCATCTTGCACTTGTCGTTCCGTCTTTGTAGCTCGATGCACGAGATCAATGAGGTTGGAGTAGGGTTGGAAGTCGGCGATCTTCTTGATGGGATGGTTGAGTCCATTCAAGAATCTTGCCATTGTTTGCTCATCATCTTCCTTGACATTGGCTCGAATCATGGCAATCTCCATTTCTTTGTAGTATTCTTCAACACTCTTTGTTCCTTGCTTGAGGAGTTGTAGCTTCTTGAAGAGATCACGGTTGTAGTAGGTGGGCACAAAGCGTGCTCTCATGACATCCTTCATTTGAGCCCAAGTGGTGATTGTAGGTTCACCTCTTGCTTGTCGGCGCTCAAGGACTTGTTCCCACCATATGAGCACATAGTCTTGGAACTCAAGTGATGCCATAGCGATCTTCTTCTCTTCCTCATAGTTGTGCAAACGAAAGATTTTGTCGACCTTCAATGCCCATGAGAGGTACTCTCCGGGATCATTGGTTCCGTTGAACTTGGGCATTCTGAACTTGAGCTTGCCATAGCGTTGCTCTTCATTGTGTTGAGGTCGATGTTGATGATGACGTTCTTGACGTGGAGGGTAATCATCCTCATGTTGTTCTTGGCGAGGAGGAAGTCCATGATCAACTTGCTCTTGTCGACCTTTGAGGTTGAGGTTGAGCTTGAGGTTGGCTTGACGTTGCGCACGCGGATGGTAGTTCCTCTTTGTATTTCTTCTCAAGGGCTTCCTCTTGATTGCGCCTTTTGCGATTACGATTGGCGCAGAGCTCGACTTGATGCTTGAAGGGCACGCTCCGCCTCAAGAGCTTGTGCTTCGTTGTTGTTGTTAAAGACGCTGAGCCTCGCGCCTTGTTGCTCTTGGTGTAGGCGCCGCTGCTCTCGTTTTGTTGGTGATTTAAGACGTTGTCGTTTTGAGCTTGAGCAAAGCCACTTGGTTCGATTGAGGACGAGGAACTTGTTCATCAACTTGCTCTTGGGGATGCTTGTCGTAGCGGGTTGTGAGATGCAGACGGTCTTGACGCTGCTCTCGTCAAGAGTGTTCGATGACGGTGTACTTGTGTCGGAGAAGGAGTCGCTTGAGTGGCGACTTGAGTGGCTCCATCTTGAGTGTGAGGAAGTAGAAGGACGCCGGTTCACCAACAAGGCGTGGATCTCGCCCATTCTTGCATCGTTTCTTCTTGTGCGCTACGAGTTTGTTGTCAAGTATTCTCTTGTACGCTGTTCGGATAGTCGCAAGTCGGTGGCGAGGTTGTCGATGCGTCGCCATTGCTTGTTGCTCTTAATGGAGAGCTCGCAGCGCCAAAGAGGTGGCTCTTGGTGACGATGATGACATGTCGCCGCCTTGCTCAATGAAGAGTGGATTTGTAGAAGAACTTGGCCTATCCATCATTTCAAGCAAATTGTGAGTGGTAGAAGGAGAAGAACTAATACCAATGTACCTTTGACCGGTTGAAGATGAATCAAGTTCACTCAAATGCGGACAATGAAATAGCACTATTGGTACCGATCCTTGTCGATTCTCACACCTACACAATTAAAAGCTTTTGGTGGAGATTGGTTAGATGGTGGCACAAAATTGATTGCAATTGTTAGCTTGACTCAAAATGTTGAAGAAGATTCGCAAATTCAGATATGCAACAAGTAGACCAAGCAAGTAGTGTTACACGGAAACACACACGCAAATAGATAAATGGGATTGTGCAAACCAAAAGTGAGCCAAAATGTGGAATCCATTTAAAATGCTCTTGTTGCACAATACTAGAGAGACGCTTAGCACGATTGCACAATAGGCGGATACGGAGCTTGTGCACAACCTACTAGGCAAAAATGCAACGATCTCTATCCCAAGTATGCTATATGTATGGTGTATCGGGCAATGATCCAAGATGATCTTATATGACAATCTTAATGTTGTATGATGCTATGCTTGTTGCTTATAAGCTCTTTGCTTATCTTTCCTCTTTGCTTAAAAGCTTGAGTGGCTCTTTCTCTCTTGAGCTCTTTTCTTATTCAAACTTCACTAACCAAGATAGCAATTGTGTATGCGATGACAACTTTGTGACGCATGTTGATTCCAGATATGCTCCACGAAGGTATGTATGATATGGTGTATGCAACTAATGTGCACAAGTCACGCTGTCGCAATACTCAATGGCTAGTCTCGATGGGTAAGCAACGCAAAAGATGGTATATGATGGTTATCAATGCAATTGCAAGGTATGACAAAGATGTCGCCGGTTACCGTCTCAGAGCGAAGATGAGTAGCCACCAAAATGAGCGCTTGTTGTTGATGTCACATCACGCTTAAATAGCCAAACACAAGAGGACACGGAAATCTCACTCAAATTGTCGAACTCAAATTCAATGGTAGTACGGAGGTTGAGTCTTGTGGTTTGGCAAGTGGAAATGGTGGTGGATGGGGTGGGAGGATGTATGTATGTGTGGATGGTGGTGGTGGTGGATGATGGACTGCAGGACTGCAGCTTTGGCAGAGGAAGTTTGGATGATCCGCCAGAGCCGGATGATCTGGCACGCCCGGATGATCTCGGGACTTGGTCCGATGATCCGGCAGGTCAACCTCGCACGGAACCGCTTGGGAAGAACTCAAAATGGGGTGAAATTTGACGATTTCGGGATTTTGATGGATTTTGAGGGGAGAAGGTGGGAAACACAAGATCCACGAAGTTACACAATCGAATCCACTTGATCAAAATCAACAAAACATCATCAAACCAACAAATCCACTGGATCAATACTAGTCTTTTTCACAAGACTTTGTCCTCACTGCACACACCCGCTGCACGTCCGAGATATTATTTTATTAGTGGCATAAAATGTTCTCGAATGGGATGCAACTTGGCATGCGGTCTTATTATAGTGTAGACAGAGCTCACAAGTTTCATCGCTCGAGTCCATTTGATAGCCCAACCGTTATATTTATAACCGCTGATATAGCCGGTCTATCGTCGGACGCTTTCGTCTCCTAAACAATTGTCGGGCTGCACTCTCTTCCTCCCTCGCGACTCTCTCTCCTCACCCGGCTCTCTTCGCCGCAGAACCGCCACCAACCTTCCTCGCAGACCGCTTGCCGCCGCCTCGATCCGGCAAGTTGGGCCAGATCCGACGCTTAGGACCGGATCCTGCCGCCCGCTTTGCGCTGCCCTCCAGCCTCTGTCGCCGCCACATCGCCGGGCACCGCCGCCTCTTTTCTCTCGTTTCAGACGAGGGAGCACGACCGCATCGCTGCCACGTGGCCACGGCCCACCTCCTCTCCTCATCCCACCGCCTGGGCCACCGCCTCACCGGCCAAGCCCATGGGTGAGCGCCTCCACCTCTCTCTCTCAGACATCGCCGCCCAGCAGATTCGCCCATGTATTTTTTTTTTTTTCTATGCCCTGCGAATTTTGCTATTTATCCAGGAATTACAGTTTTACAGATTGGACCCTAAACTTCATGCATTTAATAACTAATTAACCATGCATCAAGGGCGCTATAAGTTGGTAATCGAGCCTTCCCGACCTTAGGAGCCCCACTACTTGATCATTTTTAGCGCCGAGTTGTGTCTAGAAAATGTTTTGAGTCATTTAGGAATTATATATCGAGAGTAGGATTCTTTTACTCCCCATTCCTTCGACCTTCCGTGAGGTATCCCGACGAGAGTTTTGACTCTTCTTCTCAAATTTCACTAAATTTTTTTAGGATCACGCTGGTATCTTAGAATCGTTCGATGGTTTTATGATGACAACATTGTCTTGGTTGCCTCCCCGACATTTAGGGGTTGTGGCGTTGTCCCGGAGTTGAGCCCGAGGTGTTGTCGCCATAATTTTATCGCTGCAGCTCGAATACCTAAGTTTAGTAATTCGACATCGAAAATCTCTTTTATGTAGTTGTTGGTGAGATAACCCCGCTAACCCAAAGATCGAGGTGAGTACGGAGTATTGCCATGACTCGATAATGGATGCTTTTCAAGGTTGAGGTAGACGATTTCAAGGTTTCTTGGTTATGTGTTGACGGATGGATACAGCTTGGATGTAGGGATTGTTAGTTTGGTGAGATATATTGCTCCCTCTGATCCCCAACACCGCATTGCATAACCGTAAAGTTTCGGAGTTTCATAGGTGGGAATTCAAGTAGCTCTTAGGATATCTTTCCGACGGATGTATGATATGAAATTGGGGTTCGACGCCTAGTGGTCCGCCTATTCACGGTTGGTTTTACAAAGGTCTCGTTGTGTCTTAAAGAGTCCTTGGCTATGCCGACTGGGACGCTTCGTATGTCATGTGCACTGCCTTGTACATGATGGTGCTGTACGATTGAGCCCGTGTAGGCCCCACCACGAAAACTTCGGACGAAATCTCTATCATATGTTTGTTCCGGCTTATTTCTTCAAGCCAAATCCTTTGTTTTGTTTTATTTGTGGTATTCGAGTTGCTTCGATGTCAAATGTTGAATCCAAACATTTCCTAAACGGTGTTCTCATATTGCTATGTGAATACTAATCCTTTTGATCATTGATTTTGTCATGTCAACTCTTTTCCAACCGGTGTGCTTCTCTTCAAGTGGATCCCATCATTTTTCCCATCCGCAAGATCATTTCTAAGTTTTTTCTCAACGGTGTTTGTTTCATCCGTCTCCAAGTTGCCTTTGTTTTTCCCGCCCTCCCACCCCTTTTTCTTCGAGGACTCATTTATTTTAATCAAGTGTCCATTTATTCATGTGTAGTCTCTTCATTCTTTTCAATCAATGTTCTTATCCGGTGATCTCTCAAGAAGATGTTCTACTAGTTCGTCATTCCTTATTCCTTTCTCTTCACCGGTGGATTCAAGTCAAGTTTTGTTGATCATACCTTTTTCCTCATTTCAATGTCTTCTCATATCGGTACACCTCATTATCATTCTACTTCGCTATTTGTTATTCCGAGTGCTCAAGATATCTCAAGATTCGTGTTTCCACTCGCATTCGCTCAAGCTCTTTCGAGATTGGTATCTCATTCAAGTCATTTAATTCAACCGTGCAACATCTCTTTAAATCTTTTCAACGGTGTTCTTTTGAGGGCCCTAACCCACGTGTCTTTTCCTGTGATCCTACCGACTCTTCTATTTTCCCGAGCTATCCTAAATTCTTCTCCAAGTTTGACGAAGAATGAGTTATCATCACCAAATGCTTTTCTCCAAGATCTTTCAAATTCTTTTCATAGTTGGCTCAACCTCTTCGCTTTTGATTCTTCCGGTGCCTCAATATTTCTTGATGGTGTTTCTCGTTGTCATTCTCATCATTTGAAGACCAAGAAGAGTTTCTCTTTAATCTTGCTCTATTCTCTTCAAGATTCATGGTGCTAGCTTGTTGCCATCCTCTCATAATTGTTTTCGATTGTGAGAATCTTTTCACCCATCCGAGCATTTTAGGAGTCTTTTCAGCCATTCTTTGAAGCCCATCATCTCAAGATATTCATTCAAGCTTTCAGCTCGCTCTCCAAATCTTACCTGCATCGCTTAAATATCCTCTAATCGGTTCACGATCTCTTTGTTCTCATGTATTTAAATCCCCTCGAGTATCTTCATTCATTTTTCAATTATTCCGGGTGAATTGTGCCTTTGCTACTTTCATTTTCAATTCTTACGACGGTTCGTTCAAGATTTCACCTCTTTCATTATCATTTAATTCATTTGTTCTTTCCAATCCTATGGGTGGTTCGTTGAAGACCTTCTCAAGTTTTGATATATCTCTCTTAATCCTTTCTACAAGAATAAGTAGTATGGAAAATCCGTTGATTGTCATCAATTTAATTGGTGAAGGATACGCATAACATAATTCTTGTTCTTGTTTCATCCAAGTGATTAATTCTTTTCTTCCGGAGTTTGTTCATGATGAATAAATTCTCGGTTTCAGTTGTTTCATCTTTTCTTTTCCCGGAGTTCCAAGCTCTCATCATCACGGAGATCCATCTAAATCATTGCAAGGCTTCACCTTGTGTTTTCAACTTCTCTTTCTTTTCATTCCTTTTGTTTACCGGAGTTCTTCATGGAGGCTCTACATGGTGGTTCGTCAAGGATTCCTTTCATTCTTCAGTTGTTCTTCAAGTTTTCTCTTGAAGTTATGACCCGCCAAGCCATACTTCAAAATAAACATGGTGCTCAACACATGTTTTGTTTTGAGGAGCTCAAGTATTTTTCATCTTGCGTTCCAAAGTGCAATTCTTTCTACCTTATCTTTTGAGGTGGTGTTATGTCACTCTTGACAATTTCCTTCATGTTTCTTGATTCATATGTTGTCAAGAATGAGGTATTTTAAATCCATCAATCTCTTCGTTGGAGTTATCTTGGTAAAGATTTCACCTAAAGCCTTCCCTAAGGAATGTTGCTATTATGGTGCTTATCAATGATCCAAGTTATCTCCTATCCTCTTGGTGGAAGAAGTTTCTCTTATCTTCATTGATCTCAACCAATCAATTGTTTCCATTAGTGGCCGGTTGTCACCTCATCATCTTGAGATGTTTTCCATAAGCCCACTACAAGCTTATTCTTTTCGTTGTTGGTTTTGCAACAACTACGTTTTAACCTTCCTGGAAGGATGTTTTCCAAGCTCATTTGTGGCAGAAGTTGGCATTTTCTCCTACATTCTGTTATTCCAGTGATCTATCTTCTATTCTTTTGTTCCAGAGGCATTGTGATGTTGTGCTCTTCACCCATCACCTCGTTTTTTTTATGAGGATCGTGTTCTTTTCTTGCTTATCCATTTAACCGGAGTGTTGTATCATCTCTTCAATATCTTTTCATCTCATCAAGTTTTCTTTTCTTTTCTACCGGAGTGCTGTCCAAATTCTGTCATTCTTGTTCCTTAGCTATCTCATTATACTGAGGTGGTCATATTCTTTTCGTTCGTGAAGCTCTTATTTCCATGTCTTTCAACCTTCAAGTTCTCGTAATACTCCTTTTTCATCTTTTCTAACGGGTTGTTTGCAATCTCGATCATCTCTGTTGTACTCTTTCTTTTAAATTGCTCAACCTCTCAAGGTTCTTTGGTTTCACCTATTGGTCAAAGAAGCAACTTAGTTTTACCTCTTCTCTTCCTTTTCCTTTCCCTCCGGTGCCATCCTAGATCTCGGGACGAGATCCTCTCGTAGTGGTGGAGTGTTGTAACACCCCGGATCCGATGTGCCAGTTGTCCTCCAGTTATTCGCTGTTGTTGCTTTGTCATTTGCTTGCGTGTTGCATTTTATCATGTCATCATCCGCATTTCATCTGCATGTTTTTCAAAACTTGCATCCGTTCGGGTTCCGTCGCTTCTCTCCGTTGTCCGTTACGAGCCCTTTCACACTCGCACGCGCCCGCGGCACCTCCGAGATATTATTTTATTAGTGGCATAAAATGTTCTCGAATGGGATGCAACTTGGCGCGGTCTTATTATAGTGTAGACAGAGCGCTCACAAGTTTCATCGCTGCTCGAGTCCATTTGATAGCCCAACCGTTATATTTATAACCGCGATATAGCCGGTCTATCGTCGGACGCTTTCGGTCTCCGAAACAGCTGTCGGCTGCACTCTCTTCCTCCTCGCGACTCTCTCCTTCACCCGGCTCTCTCGCCGCAGAACCGCCGCCGCCAACCTTCCTCGCAGACCGCCGCCGCCGGATCCGGCAAGTTGGCCAGATCCGCGCTTAGGGACCGGATCCTGCCGCCGCTTTGCGCTGCCCTCCACCTCGCTGCCGCCGCCACATCGCCGCACCGCCGCCGCTTTCTCGTGGTTTCAGACGAGGAGGAGCACGACCGCATCGCTGCCACGTACCACGGCCCACCTCCTCTCCTCATCCCACCGCCCAGGCCGACCGCTTCACACCGCCAAGCCCATGGGTGAGCGCCCCACTTTCTCTCAGACACCGCCGCCCAAGCAGATTCGCCCATGTATTTTTTTTTCTATGCCCCGCGAATTTTGCTATTTATCCAGAATTACAGCTTTACGATTGGACCCTAAACTTCATGCATTTAATAACTAATTAACCATGCATCGAGGGCGCTATAAGTTGGTATCGAGCCGACCGCGGTTACACGGATGGTTGCGACAAAAGCGCGCGGTCATGTTGTTCATGACGCTTAGACCCGTCATGGCACACGGCATGGCACATGTACGGACCGATGCATGATTGTTGTGCCAAGAGGGAACGTTTCGTGGGTCCCGACGAGGACGCTTCCTCCGAGTGTGGGTGTATGTGATAGCCCGCTTATTAGGGATGATAGACTACTCATATCAATAAGGAATTCTTCTTTCCGGGAGCCCATTCGACAGTAACTCCAAAGTTAAGCGTGCTTAGCTTGGAGTAGTCTTAGGATGGGTGACCGACCGAAGTTGCTCCTGCGCGCATGAGTGAGGACAAAGTGCGCAGAAAAGACTAGTATTGATCTGTGGGGCCAGTCTAGATCCCGCCAGGAGTAACGACCACCGGCGGGTGTGTCCGGGGCGTTACACTCCAAAAACGTGATCAACGTGGCTCATGATACCATATGATGTAGGGTGGAACCCTAATTCTTCGATCTTTCACGTTTGGAGGGGATCCTACGGGGGAAACACGAAGAACGCGCGGAAGAACACGAGGAAATCACGGGGAAGAACGAGAGAGACACTCAACCGACAAGAGATCAATCACACAAGGTCTAGATCATCGAAGCATGAGTGATACATGGTCCAAAATCAACAAAGGAAAGATATAAAGGTAACCGTTCTTCTCCGAGAGGAGGTCTTGAATCCACGAGGGGATCTTCCCGTAAAGGGGTCTTGTATCCGAGAGGATCTTCTCCGAAGAGGCCGCGGTCTCTCGCGAGGAGGAGATCCGATAGATGAGCGAGGCTCTATCTCAAAAACGAGCTAAATCAACGCTAAGTCTTAAAGTGAGGAGATGGGGTCCTATATATAGAGTTGGGGGCGAAGGGGCACATGGGCTCAGCCCAACACGCGCGCGCAGCGCTGGCCGGATGATCCGGACGAGGGTCCGGATGATCCGGCGGGTCCGGATGATCCGGTGGAAGTCTTGATGAGCCGGAGGGTCGGCTGGTGGTCGCAGCAGGCCGGATGTCCGGCCGACGTCCGGACGTCCGGCAGGGTCCGGATGATCCGGACGGGTCCGGATGATCCGCTTGTGGTGGAGCTTCGCTTTCTTTGCCGAATTAGCCGGATCGCTCGGACTGGTCCGGATCGTCCGGTCTCGTCCGATTGTCCGCCGCCGTCCGGATCGTCCGCCACCCCGGTCCTTGATGCTTTTTCCTCTCTCGCCTTCTCGCATGTCTTCCGCTTCCTGCCTCTCCTTGCTTCCTAGCCTCTTCATGGTCGACTTTGGTACCGAGTATGCATAGCATTTCCGCTTGAGGTAGTAACCATGTCTCGTGTGAATCGAAGGGAGTTGTGAGAGGAGTGATGTCACCTCGGTTTCAAGAGCTCTTGCACGTGCTCGAGTCATGGGTCCTTGTGGGGTTGGATGTGTTGATGTAGAGTCCATGGGGATGATGGAAGGATGCTCCGCATCACAAACTAGATAAGATGCGATTGATCAAAGCGAAGATGTGAATGACCTCAACTATGATTATGACAATGAACAAATACAGATCACGTGGTGGAAATTAATAGATGGGATGGTGGACAGCGAAGGATAATGATGCAAAGCGGCGCGTGACTAATGTTAACAGACTCAAACTCTAAAGGAACTAGACACTAAGACCAGCAACCGACACGACGATGCAACCGATAATTCAACTATGCAAGCAACAAATAGAAAATTGCAAAGGCTCAGACTGGCTTGGGTAAAGGATGAATAGATCTAACTATTTTTGTGGCTTTTTCATGGACTATAGATATGAATGACAGATGCGATCTAAACTATAAAAACTGTAAAATCTCACCGAGCAACCTGAAAACTGATACCACTTTATAGAGGCGGAGGTGTCCCGATCTTTCGATGAGATGATAACTATCGATTTGGTGGAGACGACTTTGACGATCCGACTACAAACGTGCACGACGTTGCGCCTTAATAATCGCTAAACCAACTTCGAGAGGTTATTGACCACGCCGGAGCACAATCAACCTGACCACGAAGGTCTATTCCTCGCAAGCAATCAAGAACAAGCAAGAATATGATAAAAGCAATCAATATTGCGTAGTATATATGAAGTATTGATAAAGGTGGGGATCCGTAAGCGGTCTTGGTCTGGTCGTTGGACACAAACAAAGTACACAAAGTTGCAATGGCTAACTTTCAACTAAACAAATCCTGCTTAAAAGCTACTAGATGGATCTACTTATATAGGAGCAAGGGGTGGCGCCAAGGAGGTGGGAGGACGCCCCAAGGCAACCTAAAACTAACCCTAGGTCGCATAAGGCCAATGGGCCCAAGTGGAGGTGACGAATCGATGAGGACATCAATACCATTGTTACACCCACAGCCCTCGCCGCTATACATACGGACCAATTACTAGAGCTCACAAGACGCCATATAAATTACTGTGTACTTTCTTTTCTTGGTAATGATTCTAATGTTCATGAGAATATGATGTCGCTTAAATTGGATACATTTGTTTTGCTTACAAATGAAGGGCCTAGCTTGGAGAAGGATGAACATTGGAGCAAGAACAAGCATGGAGATGATGGCATGCGCAAGGGGGACAAGAACGGAGTTACAAGTGATGATTTCAGACTTCAAGCCACCATAATGAGTGCATGAAGCCTTGGACGAAATATACAAGATGCCACTTCATAAATTTCGTCCAGAGGCTATTCTAGGTGTCACACACCTTATTATTGGGCCAGCCCATGTAATTTCGAAATACATAAGTATAGGCTATTTTAGAGTCCGTATGTGTGGGAACAAGAGATAGGGTTAGTTTCGACCCTCCACCAAGGGCCACGAAATTCACCCCTCTTCCTCCATATATACAGCCCTTAGGGCACCGCTTAGACTTTGGGTTTTGTTTAGATTAAAAGTTCGCCATAGCTGCAACTTCACAGCATTTCGCTTGTGTTCAACGACTGCATAAAGGCGCCACGTAACCCCACCTTGATCAATAAAGCTTTCATCTTATATTCGCGATATCCAGATTGCAATCTCAGCTTCTTGCTTGTTCTTCGCTTGCTCGCAGGAAATGCACTCGTGGTCGTTGATCGTGTTCGCGTGGTCAATAACCTCTCGGAGTTGGTTTAGCGATTGCTAAGGCGCGACGTCCTTGCACGTTCGTAGTCGGATCGTCAAAGTCAACTTCCACCAAAGCGAAATCCACCATCTCATCGAAAGACGGGACACCTTTGCTTTTATCAAGTGCTATCAGATTTCCAGGTTGCTCGGTGATATTTTACAGTTTTTCATAGTTTAGATCGAGTCTGTTCATCATACCTATAGTCCACGAAAAAGCCAAAAAAAATTAGGGTTAGTTCATCCCATCCGAACCAGTCTGAGCCTTTGCATAATCTTTTCTGTATTTGCTTTGTTGAAGTTGCGTTGCATCGTCGTGTCAAGTTGCTGGTCTTAGCATCTAGTCTTTTAGAGTTTCGAGTTCTGTTCACAGGTTGTCACGTCGCTGCCGCCATATACCACCACCACATATTCACCGCCAATCCGAATCCATATACGCCACCACATATCCGCCGCCATCACGCCCATCCGAGTCCACCTGCAACATATATCCGCCACCAGTCCGAGTTGATGAGGACATCAATACCATTGTTACACCCACAGCCCCTACTGTTACATATACGGGACCAATTACTAGAGCTCACAAGACGCCAATTAAATTACTGTGTACTTTCGCTTTTGGTAATGATTCTAATGTTCATGAGAATATGATGTTGCTTAAATTGGATACATTTGTTTTGCTTACAAATGAAGGGCCTAGCTTGGAGAAGGATGAACATTGGAGCAAGAACACGATGGAGTTGATGGCATGCTAAGGGGATCAAGAACGGAGTTACAAGTGATGATTTCAGTGACTTTGAAGCCACCATAAGAATGCATGAAGCCTTGGACGAAATATACAAGATGCCACTTCATAATATTCGTCCATAGGCTATTCTAGGTGTCACACCTTATTATTGGGCCAGCCCATGTAATTTCGAAATACTTAAGTATAGGCTATTTTAGAGTCCGTATGTGTGGGGAAACAAGAGTTAGGTTGGTTTCGACCCCATCCTCAAGGGCCACGAAATTCTCCTTTTCCCCATATATACAGCCCTTAGGGCGCTGCTTAGACTTTAGGTTTTGTTTAGATCAAAAGTTCGCCATAGCTGCAACTTCGCAGCATTTCGCTTGTGTTCAACGACTGCATAAAGGCGCCACGTAACCCCACCTTGATCAATAAAGCTTTCATCTTATATTCGCAATATCCAGATTGCAATCTCAGCTTGCTTGTTCTTCGCTTGCTCGCAGGAAATAGACCTCGTGGTCGTTGATCGTGTTCGCAAGGGTCAATATCCTCTCGAGTTGGTTTAGCGACAGCATATGCTGACGCCCTCGCACGCCAGTAGTCGGATCACAAAGTCAACTTCCACCAAAGCGAATCCACCGCCTCATCGAAGACGGACACCTCTCGCCTCTATCACGAAGTTCCACCAGATTCATCTCCGCCACCGATCCGAAGTTCCACCAGATTCATGTCCGCCACCAAATCCGAAGTTCCACCAGATTCATCTCCGCCACCATCCGAAGTTCCACCAGATTCATCTCCGCCACCAATCCGAAGTTCCACCAGATTCATCTCCGCCACCAGTCCTAGTCCGAGTCCAAGAATTGTTGCATTGTTCTTGATTTCGAGATCACGCGACACTCGAGTCGTGATAAATGAGGACTTCCCAACTTCCGAGCCATCCGCAGAAGAAAAATAGTTCCAGCTTAAAAAAACTAAGTCCGGAAAATTCGCTAGGCAGTTTTAGACCATTTGTAGACATTTCAAAAAAATTGTTATGAGCCAAAAAAGAGAAAAAAGAAGTGCAAAAAAGAGAAAAATTCAGAGTGTGCTCCTCCCTTGTTTGCGTGTCACACCGTGATTTTGTTGGTGTTCTAGGCTCGCTGCCTTGATGAGGACATCAATACCATTGTTACACCCACAGCCCCTCATCAATACATATACGGACCAATTACTAGAGCTCACAAGACGCCAATTAAATTACTGTGTACTTTCGCTTGGTAATGATTCTAATGTTCACGAGAATATGATGTCGCTTAAATTGGATACATTTGTTTTGCTTACAAATGAAGGGCCTAGCTTGGAGAAGGATGAACATTGGAGCAAGAACACGCATGGAGTTGATGGCATGCGCAAGGAAATCAAGAACATAGTGGGATCAAGAACATAGTTACAAGTGATGATTTCAGGACTTTGAAGCCACCATAAGGAATGCATGAAGCCTTGGATGAAATATACAAGATGCCACTTCATAATATTCGTCCATAGGCTATTCTAGGTGCTCAGTCACCTTATTATTGGGCCAGCCCATGTAATTTCGAAATACATAAGTATAGGCTATTTTAGAGTCCGTATGTGGGGAAACAAGAGATAGGGTTAGTTTCAACCCTCCACCAAGGGCCACGAAATTCACCCCTCTTCCTCCATATATACAGCCCTTAGGGCACCTTTTTAGACTTTGGGTTTTGTTTAGATTAAAAGTTCGCCATAGCTGCAACTTCGCAGATTTCATTTGTGTTCAACGACTGCATAAAGGCGCCACGTAACCCCACCTTGATCAATAAAGCTTTCATCTTATATTCGCAATATCCATATTGCAATCTCAGCTTGCTTGTTCTTCGCTTGCTCGCAGGAAATGCACTCGTGGTCGTTGATCGTGTTCGCGCGGGTCAATAACCTCTCGGATTTGGTTTAGCGATTGCTATATGCAACGTTTCGCACGCCAGTAGTCGGATTGTCAAAGTCGACTTCCACCAAAGCGAAATCCACCATCTCATCGAAAGACGAGACACCTCCGCCTATCAAGTGGTATCGATTTCCGTGTTGCTCGGTGAGATTTTACGCTTTTCGTAGTTTAGATCGAGTCTATTCTTCATACCTATAGTCCACTTAAAAAGCCAAAAAAATTAGGGTTAGTTCATCCCATCCAACCAATCTGAGCCTTTGCATAATCTTTTCTCAGATTTGCTTTGTTGAATTTGCGGTTGCATCGCCGTGTCAAGTTGCTGGTCTTAGCATCTAGTCTTTTAGAGTTTCGAGTTCTGCTCACAAAGTTGTCACGCCGCCACGCCATATACCACCACCACATATTCACCGCCAATCCGAATCCATATACGCCACCACATATCCGCCGCCATCACGCCCATCCGAGTCCACCGCAACATATATCCGCCACCATCCGAGTTCCACCAGATTCATCTCCGCCACCAACCGAGTTCCACCAGATTCATCTCCGCCACCAAATCCGAAGTTCCACCAGATTCATCTCCGCCACCAGTCCTAGTTCCACCAGATTCATCTCCGCCACCACCCTAGTCCGAGTCCAAGAATTGTTGCATTGTTTTCGATTTCCAGATCACGCGACATCTGAGTCATGACAATGAGGACACCCCAACTTCCGAGCCATCCGCAGAAGAAAAATAGTTCCAGCTTCAAAAGTCCGAAAATTCGCTAGGCAGTTTTAGACCATTTGTAGACTTTTTCAAAAAAATTTGTTATGGAGCAAAAAAAAAGAGGAAAAAAGTGCAAAAAAAGGGAAAAAAGAAGAAAAAATTCAAAGTGTGCTCCTCCATTGTTTACGTGTCCACCGTGATTTTGTTGGTGTTCTAGGCTCGCCTCTAGCACGCCTCAGCCTAGGACCAAAGACAAGATCGTTGTCATGCTTATTCAACTTTGCATCTCTCGAATTGATTATTGCCGACCTTTTTTGCTACCATATTATAAGCCTTCCCAGCTCCACATACATCTACGCCGTATGCTGACTCTCCCCGTAATCGCTTCTTCCAAGCTTTGAGAGTTTTGACTACAACGGTTGCCGATCACCGCCGCCGGGTAAGAACCGTAAGAATTTGGGATTTGCTTGACGGGTTTGTGATACACCACCACCACTTCTTAGTACTCAGAGGATCATATTCTTCTGTGTTTCTATTTGCTGCTAACCATGGTAGGATCACGTCGATGAGACTGATTGGGAGAACTCGATTTAACAAACAGCTACATGATAAATTTCAGCAAATGATGAGTGGACAAAAAGATGTGCTAAACAGATTTGACGAGGCCATGGAGAAGATAGATGGCATTGAGAAGACGCTTGAAACAAAGCTTGATAGCAAGTTTGATGAATTGCTCGCTGCTTTCCACAACCACCGCCGGCTGCACCTATCGCACCTCTCAAGAACGACAACAACTACGCCTCTTCCGAATCAAGATGGACGAGCTCAACAGGTTCCTATTGAGCCAGACAAAATTCTCGTGTCACCGCCATCGCTGTTGGTGTTTTTTGCCCTCGCCATCGCCGCTGCGGGTACCGAGGAGGATGATTATGGGAGATTACGAGGATGAGGTTGATCAACATCGTAACTACATGCAACCACCAAAGACCACAACCACCGTGTCGCCCACATGCAAATAATGGCAATGTTAGGGCTCCTCCTCAGTACGAGATCATGACCATCTCCCTAAACTGAAATTGAATATTCCACCATTTGAGGGTAGATATGTTCCTGATATATATCTTACTTGGGAGTTAGAAACCGATTAACGATTTACATGTTTACAATATCCCGAGGAGAGACGTGTTCCGCCATTGCTTTGTGCTTTCACTAGCTCGCATGTGTTTGGTGGTCCAACATTGTAGATTATATCCTGCTCCAGCTACTTGGGCTGCTTTGAAAACTGCTATGCGTATTCGCTGGTTCCACCATATTATCAACGTGAATTACTTCAAAAATTGCAGCGCTTAAGACAAGGAAAATATTCTCAGAGAAGAATATTATCGTGAATTACACAATCGCTTGATTAGATGTGGTATTGTTGAGTAGAATGAAGCTATGCTTGCACGCTTTCGGGTGGATTAAATAGAGAGATTCGCACCATTCTAGATTATAAGGATTATAATAATATCACTGCTTATTCCATCTTGCTTGTAAAGCTGAACGTGAAGTGCAGGATCGACAGCATTGGCGCACACTAACTTTTCTCGCAGGTCGACCTTCATCATGGACACCACGCATCATCTACTTCCACCGCATCATCACCTCCTTCAAAGCCACCTCCAATCGTGATACAAGAAAGCAGTGCACAACCACCACTATCTCGCCAAGAGCACACCGCCGGCCTGCACAGAGTTCTTCTTCTTCCATGGCGCCAACAGGCACACAAGTGATATTATTTGTCGTCATGTAAGGGAAGAGGACATTTTATGAGAGAATGCAAATCTCAGCGGTGATGATTGCTACCGAGGATGGTGGGTATGAGTCCGCTTAGTGACTATGATGAGGAGACTTTGGCTCTTATTACACATGAGGAACACGGTGGAGATGATTCTGCTCATGAGACACAATACATGGCTGTCAAGATGCCGACAGTATGAATGTTTAGTTGCTCAACGTGTTTTGAGTGTGCAGGTTACACAAGCTGAGCAAAATCAGAGGCATAATTTGTTCCATACAAAGGAGTTGTGAAGGAACGCTCTATTCAAGGCCATCATAGATGGAGGGAGCTGCAAAACTTGGCTAGCATGGAGATGGTGGAGAAGCTATCTCTCACCACAAGACCACATCCACATCCTTACTACATCCAATGGTTCAACAACAGCGGCAAGGTTAAGGTAACACGCACTGCTCAGTGTGCATTTTAGTATCTCTACATATGCCGATTATGTTGATTGTGATGTGGTACCTATGCAAGCATGTTCCTTATTACTTGGTAGACCATGGCAATTTGATAAAATTTCAGACACCATGGTAGAAACAATCAAGATACTCTTGTTCATAGGGATAAAAATATTACTTTGCTTCCTATGACTCTCGATTCCATTTTGAAAGATGATATTAATAGAGCTAATAAAGCAAAACAGAGAAAAATAAGAGTGAAAATCAGATTGTGGTAAAAGAATTTGAGCAACACGTGAAGCCTAATAATAAACCATCTACCGCTGCTTTCAAATTAAATTGAAAAGTGCATGTTTACTTGCCACCAAATCTGATATTGGTGAGCTAGATTTTAGCAAATCTGTTTGCTATGCTTTTGTGTGCAAAGAGGCATTATTTTCATTCGAGGACGTGCCTTCCTGTTTGCCCCCTGCTGTCAATAACATTTTGCAGGAGTTCGCTGACGTCTTGTTCGAGGTAAACCTAAAACAAAGTCCATAGATATATCCCTCCCCATCTTTGTTATCCCTCCCCATCTTTGTTCGAGGTAAACCTAAAACAAAGTCCATAGATATATCCTCCCAAGGAACACTAGGTACAGGCAAAGGCATATATAAACCATGAGGATTGAGTCGTGACTTAGCTTTTTGACATGTAGTGCAGCGAGCAATAAAACGCTCAACATCCCGTCTCATCTTTGGCCAAAAGAAATGTGTAGCAAGTACGCCCTCCGCCTTCTTCACGCCAAAGTGTCCCATTAGTCCTCCTCCATGCGCCTCCCGCAACAACAAAAGACGAACGGAGCTAGCTGGAATGCATAGCTTGTTAGCACGAACACAAATCCATCATTAACGACAAACTTGTTCCATGTTCTTCCTTCTTACAATTCTGCAATACATCTTTAAAATCAGCATCATGCACATATTGATCTTTGATGGTCTCCAAACCAAATATTTTGAAGTCAAGTTGTGAAAGCATAGTATAGCGATGAGACAATGCATCAGAATAACATTTTCTTTACCCTTCTTGTGTTTAATGACATAAGGGAAAGTCTCAATGAATTCAACCCATTTAGCATGTCTACGATTCAGTTTAGCTTGACTTTTAATATGTTTCAAAGATTCATGATTAGAATGTATAACAAATTCTTTGGGCTATAAATAATGTTGCCATGTTTCTAAAGTCCTAACAAGAGCATATAATTCTTTATCATAAGTAGAGTAATTCAGACTAGGCCCACTCAATTTTTTCGTAAAAGTATGCAACAGGTTTGCCATCTTGTAATAACACACCTCCTAATCCAATTCCACTAGCATCACATTCAAGCTCAAAAGTCTTATTAAAATCAGAAGTTGGAGTAAAGGAGCATGTGTCAACTTAGCTTTCAATACCGTGAAGGCTTCTTCCCGTATGCTACCCCAAACAAAAGGCACATCCTTCTTTGTAAGCTCGTTGAGAGGTGCAAAGAATGGTGCTGAAATCTCTCACAAAACGCCTATAGAAACCAGCGAGGCCAAGGAAACTCCTCACTTGTGTGACCGCTTTGGGCTGCGCCAACTCTCAATAGCTTCAATCTTGGCTTTATCAACTTCAATTCCCTCGTGGAGTAACAACATAGCCAAGAAAAGATACTCGGTCGGTGCAAAAGGTGCACTTCCTAAGGTTACCAAACAAACGCATCACGAGAGCATTAAAAACAGCACGAAATGTTCCAAATGTTCTTCCAAAGATTTGCTAAAATGAGTATATCATCAAAATAGACTACCACAAATCGTCCAATGAAAGCACGAAACTTCGCTCATTAATCTCATGAAAGTACTAGGTGCATTAGTTAACCCAAAAGGCATGACTAACCACTCATATAGTCCAATAAAATTGGCTCAAACTTTTCAAGAGGAAAGTTGGAGAGAGTTGTTGTATATCCTGCTTGGTAGTTGTTTTTCATCATTATCTTCACTACTGCCAGGATCTTCACTTATCTTGCTGTCAAGAGCTACTTAGTATCCTTCATTGATGCTAGTTGTGCAATACCGCGGACCTCATTAGTGTTCTAGGCTCGCCTCTAGTCCTGTTCAGCCTAGACCAGCACAAGAGACTGCCGCTGAGCGCTTATTCATTGCATCTCTGAATTGATCATTGCTAATCTTTTGCTACCATATATAGCCAACCCAGCTCCTCATATTTCTACACCGTAATGACGCCTCTGGCAAGCGCTACACAATCTTCAGTTATTTGACATCGCTGGTTGCTCGTCATCGATCGCTTCGATGCGGCTATATCTCCCACGTCGGGTTATAACGACTTAGAGGCATAACCGCATCGAAGCAATGTCGCAAGTGAGGTAATCTTCGCACAATCCATGTAATACATAAGGGAAAAGATACATAGTTACTTACAACCCACTTCACAATCACATGAATAAAGCATTACATCATCCAGATATAATCAAGGTCCGACTACGAACCAAAAAATAAAAAGAAGAACCCCAAATGATAAAGGACTCCGATCAATTCTAACCGGCTCCACTCATCGATCAACTAGAACGAAAACAACACAAAGGGCAAGATCTTCATCGAAGCCCTCCTTGAGCTTGGCTGCATCACCGCTTGTAACATAGGCACCTGCAAACTGGTTTGAAGTATCCGTGAGCCATGTGGATTTCAAAGAATTCGCATTCAAGAGATCAAGACTATTTAAGCTTATGGGTAAGGTAAAGGCATGAGGTGAGCTGCAGCAAGTTTACTAGCATATATGGTGGCTAACATACGCAAATGAGAGCGAGAAGAGAAGGCAAAGCACGGTCGATAAAAGTATGATCAAGAAGTGATCCTATAGTAACCTACGCCAAACATAACTCCAACATCAGAAATTACTCGGACTACCGAAAGAGACCATCACGGTAACACACGTTGATGTATTTTAATTAAGGTCAACTTCAGGTTTTCTACAACCGACATTAACAAATTCCCATCTGCCACATAACCGGCACGGTTTCTAAAGTTTAAACTCGAGGGTGTCCCTAACTTAGCCCATTACAAGCTCTCGATCATCGAAGGAATAGACCTTCACCCAAGACACATCTGATCGACTCGTATCCCGTACATCAAGACATTTCGACAATGGTAAAACAAGACCAAGAAACTCCCCAACAGGCCGACAAACCCATAGGAGCTGCACATATCTGCTCTCAAGGCACACCGATGAGCCAGACGTAAGGTTGGCATAGACTCGTCAGCTTGTGGGCGCCGGACATCGCCAGTTGACCAACACTCAAGGAGCACCGCCCGGGGCTAAAATAAAGATGACCTCGGGTCTAAAACCCAAGGGAAAAAAGGCTAGGTGATGCAAATGGTAAAAGTCAATGTTGGGCCTTATGGACAAGTTTTATTCAAAGCGAACTGTCGGGGTCCTATAAATCACCCATCAAGGTATGAACGAAAAAATCCGGGAACATAACACCGGTATGACGGAAACTAGGCGGCAAGAGTGAACAAAAACACCTGCATAAGGCCGAGCCTTCCACCCTTTACCAAGTATATAGATTCATTAATTAAATAAGATATATTGTGATATCCCAACAAGTAAACATGTTCCAACAAGGAACAACATCTCCATGTTCCAACAAGGAACAAACTTCATCTTCACCGCAACTAACAACGCTTATAAGAGGGCTGAGCAAAGGGTAATATAGCCAAACAACGGTTTGCTAGGAAAGGTGTCAAAGGTTAGAGGTTCATGGCATTTTGGGAGGCTGGCAAGCAAATGGTAGGCATCGCTGGCATAGCAAAAGAGCGAGCAACTAGCAAGCAAAGATAGAAGTGATTTCAGGGTATGATCATCTTGCCCGAGATCCCGAAGGAAGAAGAACGAGTCCATGAAGAAGACAAACGGACGAAGTCGAACGGATCTCACAACCGAACGGAACCGAGGCTAACGAGAGAAACAAACCGAAAGAAGCAAACAACATAGTAAACAACCATCACATAAACATGGCATGATGCGCAAAACAAGTATGATGCATGTCCTTTAATGAGGCATGGCATGGCATGGCAAAGTGCACAAGCAATCCTACAATTAGTGGAGCTCAATATGCAACGGTGCATATTGATGAAACACCACGACAAGTTATTTAGTTCGATCTCGCTTAGGCTACCCAACAATATTAAATGTTGATTAACATGGCAAGGTGGCATAACAAAACTACCTAACTAGGCAAGTTTAAATGGCCTGAAGAGCAAACAACAATCCTAAGAACCTCATATGCAATTTATGAATTAGGTACTGTTCTGCCCTAAAACATATTTTAAAGTTGTTAAACAGGAAAATAAAGTGGACCATGATAATTCAGGCATTTTTCCACCCAAATACATATAAAGAACATTTAAACTGAAGCACGGTTATTTAGCTATGAATTAAATCATTTTAACATGGCATATGAGCAAGTTTAAACAAACAGCATTTTAAACATTTCAAACATGGATGAAAATGGCATATTGTTAAACTAGACGAAAAACTAAGCATTTTACATATAAAGTTTGTTTTAACTATGCACGGTTAATGAGTTTTATATGCATGAAGATGAGGGTTTTTCCAAAACTGTAATTCCCGATAAATAGCAAAAATCAAGTGACATAGAAAAAAATACACGGGCCAATCTGGGCGGACTGGGCCAACAGAGAGGTGATGGGGAGGCATCTCACCATGGGCCTGGCCCGGTCGGTGGAAGGAGGCAGCAGGCGCTACCGGGTCTGGGAGGCGCTGGGCCGGCTCGGCTGACTGGATGTGGCCGGGCCCACGGGCGGGCCTGGGAGTCGCTCTCCTCCCGTGCCCGCACGAAGAAGGCAGGGCGCGGCGCGGACGACGCTGGCGAGGCCGCAAGAACGGCGGGAAGGTCGAGAGGCGCTGGGATTCACCAGATCCGGCCGCCCGACCTGCTTCCTACGGATCCGACGAACTCACGACGGGCGGCGGCAAGGAAACTCCGGCGACGGGGCGGTAAGCTTCTCGGGAGGAGAGAGATTAGAGGGAGGAGGAGAGGGAGAAGCTGCAGGAGAGGCGCGACTGGGCAGGGCGCAGTGCTCCGGATGGGGTTTCACGGCCGAGCGGCGGTGGCCGAGGGGAGAGAGATCGAGGTCGAGGGGCTCTCCTCGATCCCAGAAGCGCGCGAGGGCGCGCTGCGACGGGCGATTCTCGCGGAGCGGGCGGCGGGCGCGCTGGCCTGCTTCTGCCCGGGCGGGCTGCTGGATGGCTTTGCTGCTCAAGGGCGCGGAGAGGGTCAGCACGTGGTCGCCTGGGTTGGCTCTAAGGCGGGGACGGCAAATACCGGCGAAGCGGAATGGCGCCAAGTATGAGCAGGCTCATCACTGCCACCAAAACGAGGAGGAAGATGGCTGCGGTTGTGCTAATTCGAGGGAGGGCTAGAGGTTGGTGGAGGGGGTTAGGTTGCCCAAAATGGACAAGGGTGTCCATATAGCAAAATTGCTAGGGTTTGGGGGTTAGAGGGTTTCGGGACCTCGATCGCGATCGGGCGGTTCCGGATGCGAGGAGAGGTAGGGTGGCCTAGGTGGGCTGAGAGAGAGACTTGGGCTGAGGGAGAAGGAAGAAGGCGGTTCGCGACGGTTTCGGAGACCTAAACGTCTGATTAAGATACTGCAGTATCGGCTTATTTAATTATTAGATATTAATGGACTAACGCGGCGAAACTTACGGGCGGTCTGTTCACACTATAATAAGACCGCATCAAGTTGCAACCCATTCCGAGAACATTTTATGCCACTTATAAAATAATATTTCGAGATGTCAAGGCTATAGTGTGGTTTGCTCGAACGACAACGGCGAGAAGCGATTGAACTCAACGGATGCAAGTTTTGAAAAACATGCGATGAAATGCGGATGATGACATGGCAAATGCAACACGCAAGCCAATGACATGGCAACGACGCAAGAATAATCATGGACACTGGCGATCGGATCCGGGGCATAACACTCCACCATTTGAGAGGAGGCCCCGAGATCTAGGATGGCACCGGAGGGAAAACGGAAGAGGAAGAGAAGGGTAAAATAAGTTGCTTCTTTGAGAAATGAGTGAAACCACGAACCTTAAGAGGTTGAGCAATTTAAAAGAAAGAGTATAACAGAGATGAACGAGATTGCAAACAATCCTAGAAAAGATGAACAAGGAGTATTACGAGAATGAAGGTTGCAAAGACATTGAAATAATGGCTTCACTAACGAAAAAGAATATGACCACATCGGTATAATGAGATAGCCAAGGAACAAGAATGGCAGAATTTGGACAAGACTGATCAAAGAATAAGGAAAACTTGATAAGATGAAAAGAAATTGAAGAGATGACCCAACACTCCAAGCAAATGGGAAAGCACGAAAGAATACGACCACAATCGATGATGATGAGTGAAGAGAGCAACATCATAATGCCTCCAGAAGAGAAGATAGATAGATCATTGGAATAAAGGGACGGAGAAGAAATGACAACTTCTACCACAATTGAATTTGGAAAGCATCCTTGCAAAGAAGAATCGAACGAGTTGTTGGAAAATCAACAACTAAACGAAAAGAATAAGCTTGTAGTGGGCTTATGGAAACATCTCAAAGTTATGAGGTGACACCCGCCACAAATGGTAACCATTGATGGAAACAATTGCTTGCTTGAGATCAACGAAGAGATGAAAATTGCTTTCGCCGAGAGGATAGGAGAAAAACTGGGTCATTGATAAGCACCACAGCAACATTCCTTAGGGAAAGCTTTAGGTGAAATCTATACCAAGATAACTCCAACGAAGAGATTGACGGTTGAAAAGATCTCTTGAATAAGAGAAAATGATGGCTTTAAATATCTCATTCTGACAACATATGAATCATGAAACATGAAGGAAATTGTCAAGAGTGACATAACACCATCTCAAAAGATAAGATGAAGGAATTGCACTTCGATGAAGAATGTGTACTTACAAAACATGTGTTGGGCACAAGGTTTATTTTAGAGTATAGCTTGACGGATCTTAACTTTGAGAGAAATCTTGATGAACAAATCAAGAATGAAAGGAATCATTGACGACCATGATGTAGAGCCTCCATGAAGAACTCCGTAATAAAAGAATGATCAAACGAAAGGAAAGTTGAAAACACAATGTGAAGCCTTGCAATGATTTAGATGGGTCTCCGTGATGATGATCCGAAAAGGAAAGATGAAACAACTGAAACCGAGGATTTTAAGGGCCTCCGAATAAAGAATTAATCACTTGATGAAACAAGAATAAGAATTATGTTATGCTTATCCTTCACCAATTTAAATTGATGACAAGCAACGGATTTGGCATACTACTTATTCTCGAGAAAGGATTAAAAGAGATATATCAAAACTTGAGAAGGTCTTCAATGAACCACCGTAGGATTGGAACAACAAATGAATTGATATGATGAACAAGGAAGAGAGATCTTGAAAGAACCACCGTAAGATTTGAAATTGAACGAGTAAAATGCACAAATCACCGGAAGAATTGCAAAATGAATGAAGATACTTGAGGGTATTTATATACATGAGAACGAGAGATCATGAATTGATTAGGGATATTCATTGATGCACCCGCAAGATAGGAGAATGATAGTCGAAAGCTTGAATGAATAATACCGAGATGATGGGCTTCAAAGAATGAAACTGAAAAGACTCCTAAAACGCTCCGGATGGGTAAAACGGATTCTCACAATCGAAAAAATTATGAGACCAAGAATATTGAAGAGAATGGAGCAAGATTAAAGAGAAATCCTTTCTTCTTCAAATGATGAGAATGACAACGAGAAACACCACCAAGAATTATTGAGGTACCCGGAAGACTCAAAAGCTAAGAGGTTGAGCCAACTATGAAAAGAATTTGAAAGATCTTGGAGAAGGCATGTGACCTGATGATAACTCATTCTACGCCAAACTTGGAGAAGAATTTAGGATAGCTCTGGAAAATAGAAGAGTCGTAAGATCCGAAAGACCCGTGGGTTAGGGCCCACTCAAAAGAAAAACACCGTTGAAATGATTTAAAAGAGATGTTGCAATCGTTGAATTAAATGACTTGAATTAGATACCGATCTCGAAGATTGAACGATTGCAAGAGTGGAAACATGAATCTTCGAGATATCTTGAGCACCGTAATAACAAATAGCGAGAAGTAGAATGATAATGAGGTGCACCGCATAAGAAAGCACTTGGAATGAGAAAAGAATATGATCAACAATCAAAGCTTGAATTAAATCCAATCAAGTAGAAACAACAATGAAGGATGATGAACTAGTAGAACATCTTCTTGAGAACCAGGTAAAGAACATGACGGAAAAGAATGGAGAAACTTCACATGAATAAATGGATACTTGATTAAGAAATCAGTCCTTGAAGAAAAAGGGTGGAGGGCGGAAAACAAAGACAACTTGGGATGAATGAAACAAACACCATTGAGAGAAAAAAATGATAATTGGTCTTGCTGATGGGAAAAATGATGGATCCACTTGAAGAGAAGCACGTAGGAAAAGAATTAACATGACAACCACAATGATCAAGAAGGATTGGTATTCACATCGGAGTATGAGAACACCATTTAGGAAAGGTATGGAATCAACACTTGACATTGAAGCAACTCAATACCACAACTCAAAACAAAAACAAAGGACTGGCTTGTGAATAAGCCGAACAAACATATGATAGAGATTTCGCCTCAAGTTTTCGGTGGGGCCTACACGGGCTCAATCAGACAGCACCATCATGTACAAGGCAAGGCACATGACATAATGGGTGTCCCCGAGTCGGCATAGCCAAGGACTCAAGACACAACGAGACCATCAGAAACCAACCGTGAATAGGCGGACCACTAGACGCCAACCCCATTTCATATCATACATCCGCCGGAAAGATATCCTAAGAGCTACTTGAATTCCCACCTATGAAACTCCCGAACTTCCGGTTATGCAACTGTGTTGGGGATACAGGGCAATAATATCTCACACAAACTAACAATCCTTTACATCCAAATCGTGATCCATCCACAACACATAACCAAGAAACCTTCGAAATCGTGTACCTCAACCTTCAAAAGCATCCGTTATACAAGTCATGGCAATACTCCCGTGACTCACCTCAGATCGGGTTAGCGGGATTATCTCACCAACAACTGCATAAAAGAGATTGGCGTCGGCGATTAAACTCGGTATTCCAACTGCAACGATAAAATTATGACGACACCTTGAGCTCAACTCCCCGGACACCGCCACAACCCCTAAATGGAGGCAACCAAGACAATGTTGTCATCATAAAACCATCGAACGATTCTAAGATACCCGTGATCCTAAAAAAATTTTAGTGAAATTTAAGAAGAGAAGAGTCAAAACTCTACGTCAGATACCTCACCGTAAGGTCAAGGGACTGGAGTAAAAAGAATTCCTAAACTCTCCGATATATAATCCTAAATGACTCAAAACATTTTTTCTGACACAACTCGCCACTAAAACGATCAAGCAATTCTGGCTTCAGATGGCTCGACATTAACTTGATCGCTTCTCGATGCTATATCTCCCACGTGGTCATACCGACTTAGAGGCATAACCGATCGAAAGCAATGTCGCAAGTGAGGTAATCTTCGCACAATCCATGTAATACATAAGGGAAAGATACAGTTGGCTTACAATCGCCACTTCACACAATCACATGAATAAAGCATTACATCATCCAGATACAATCAAGGTCCGAACACGAACCAAAATAAAAAGAAGAACCCCAAATGCTATAAAGGATCTCGATCACCCAACCTGGGCTCCACCATCGATCAACTAGAACGAAAACAACACAAAGGGCAAGATCTTCATCGAGCTCCTCTTGAGCTTGGTTGCATCACCCGCTGGTAACATAGGCACCGCAAACTGGTTTGAAGTATCCGTGAGCCACGGATTCAAAGAATCTCGCACTCCGAGATCAAGACTATTTAAGCTTATGGGTAAGGTAAAGGCATGAGGTGGAGCTGCAAAGTGTTTACTAGCATATATGGTGGCTAATATACGCAAATGAGAGCGAGAAGAGAAGGCAAAGCACGGTCGATAAAAGTATGATCAAGAAGTGATCCTATAGTAACCACGCCAAACATAACTCCAACATCAGATTCACTTCCCGGACCACCGAAAGAGACCATCACGGTAATACACACGGTTGATGTATTTTAATTAAGGTCAACTTCGTGTTTCTACAACCGACATTAACAAATTCCCATCTCACATAACCGGGCACGGTTCTCGAAAGTTTAAACCCCCGGGGTGTCCCAACTTAGCCCATTACAAGCTCTCGCGATCATCGGCGAATAGACCTTCACCCAAGACACTCTGATCGACTCGGTATCCCAGACATCAAGACGCTTCGACAATGGTAAAACAAGACCAGCAAAGCCTCCCCACAGCCGATAAATCCCGAGTAGGAGCTGCACATATCTCTCGCTTCTGGCACACCATGAGCCAGACGCCGGTTATATAGACTCGTTGCCCAGCCGGACATCGCTTCAAGTTGGACCAACACTGGGAGCACCGCCGGGGGCTAAATAAAGATGACCCTCGGTCGGAAACCCAAGGAAAAAGGGCTAGGTGATGCAAATAAAAGTCAATGTTGGGCCTTGCCGACAAGTTTTATTCAAAGCTTAACTGTCTGGGGGTCCCATAAATCACCCGACGCAGAAGGAACGCAAAATCCGGGAACATAACACCGTATGACGGAAACTAGGGCGGCAAGAGTGGAACAAAACACTGCATAAGGCCGAGCCTTCCACCTTTACCAAGTATATAGATGCATTAATTAAATAAGATATATTGTGATATCCTAACAAGTAAACATGTTCCAACAAGGAACAACATCTCCATGTTCCAACAAGGAACAAACTTCATCTTCACCGCAACTAACAACGCTATAAGAGGGCCGAAAAAGGGGTAACATAGCCAAACAACGGTTTGCTAGGAAAGGTGTCAAAGGAGAGGTTCATGGCATTTCGGGAGGTCAGTAGCAAATGGTAGGCATCGCAAAGATTGGCATAGCAAAAGAGCGAGCAAACTAGCAAGCAAAGATAGAAGTGATTTTAGGGTATGATCATCTTGCCCGAGATCCCGCAAGGAAGAAGAACGAGTCCATGAAGAAGACAAACGGATTAAGTCGAACGGATCCTCACAACTCCCGAACGGAACCGAGGCTAACGAGAGAAACAAACCGGAAAGAAGCAAACAACATAGTAAACAACCATCACATAAACATGGCATGATGCAAAAACAAGTATGATGCATGTCCGGTTTAATGAGGCATGGCATGGCATGGCAAAGTGCACAAGCAATCCTCACAACTTAGTGGAGCTCAATATGCAACGGTATATTGATGAAACACCACAAGTTATTTAGTTCGATCTCGCTAGGCTACCCAACAATATTAAATGTTGATTAACATGGCAAGGTGAAGCATAACAAAACTACCTAACTAGGCAAGTTTAAACAACAAGAGCAAAACAACAATTCCTAAGAACCTCATATGCAATTTATGAATTAGGTACTGTTCTGCCCTAAAACATATTTTAAAGTTGTTAAACAGGAAAATAAAGTGGACCATGATAATCTAGGCATTTTTCCACCCCAAATACATATAAAGAACATTTAAACTGAAGCCACGGTTATTTAGCTATGAATTAAATCATTTTAACATATATGAGCAAGTTTAAACAAACAGCATTTTAAACATTTCAAACATGGATGAAAATGGCATATTGTTAAACTAGACGAAAACTAAGCATTTTACATATAAAGTTTGTTTTAATCCGATGCACGGCATGAGTTTTTATATGCATGAAGATGAGGGTTTTTCAGAAAATGTAATTCCCGGATAAATAGCAAAATCACAGGACATAGAAAAAAATACACGGGCCGAATCTGGGCGGACTGGCCAACAGAGAGGTGATGGGGAGGCATCTCACCATGGGCCTTGGCCCGGTCGGGAAGGAGGCTGGCAGGGCGCTACCGCCGGGGAGGCGGGGCTGGGCCGACCTGGACATGCAGGCCGGGCCCACGCGGGCCGCTTGGGAGTCGCTCCTCCCGCCTTATCGGAAGCAGGGGCGGCGGCGGCTGGACGACGCTGGCGAGGGCGCCAGAACGGCGGAAGGTCGAGGGGCGCTGACGACCAGATCCGGTCGCGCCCGGACCTGTTCTCCACGGATCCGACGAACTCACGACGGGCGGGCGCAAGGAAACTCGCGACGGCGGGTAAGCTTCTCAAGGAGGAGAGAGATTAGAGAGGAGGAGAGAAGCTGAGGGAGAGGCGCGACTGCAGGGCGCGCAGTGCCCGTGATGGGGCTCGCTGAGCGGCGGGTCGGCCGAGGGAGAGATCGAGGTCGAGGCTCCTCGATCCAGATCGAAGCCGCGAGGGCAGCGACGGGCGATCTTCGCGAGCGGCGGCGGCGCGCTGGCCTGCTTGCCCGGGCGGGCCGGATGGCTTTCTGCAGGTTCGCGCGGCGGGAGAGGGGTCAGCACGGTCTGCCTCGTTGGCTCTGGCATGGCGGGGACGGCAATACGGGCGAAGGAATGGCGCCAAGTGGCGGAGCAGGGTCGGGCTGGCGCTGAAAAACGAGGAGGAAGATGGTCATGGGTTGGGTGGCGAATTCGAGGAAGGCTAGAGGTTGGTGAGGGGGGTTAGGCTGCCCAAAATGGACAAGGGTGTCCATATAGCAAAATTGCTAGGGTTTGGGGGTTAGGAGGTTCGGGACCTCTGATCGCGATCGGGCGTTCCATGCGAGGAGAGGTAGGGTGGCCTAGGTGGGCTGTGAGAGAGAGACTTGGGCTGAGGGGAGAGAAGGAAGAGAGGGTTCGCACGGTTTTCGAGACCGAAAACGTGGACGAAGATACCGCAATGCACCGCTTATATTTAACGGTTAATATTAAATGGACTCAAGCGATGAAATTGGCGGCGGTCTGTCTACACTATAATAAGACCGCGACGACAAGTTGCAACCCATTCCGAGAACATTTTTATGCCACTTATAAAATAATATTTCGAGATGTATGCCAGGCGAAAGTGGGCTCAGAACGGACAAGGCGAAATTTTAACTCGAACGGATGCAAGTTTTGAAAACATGCAGATGAAATGCGGATGATGACATGGCAAATGCAACACGAAGCCAATGACATGGCAACGACGGCGAATAATCAAGGACACCGGCGATCGGATCCGGCGCATAATACCACCGCCGCATGGTAAGAACTTGTAAGATATTGATATTTGCTTTATCGTGAGCACATTACAACCACATCCTAGTAGTTCATAGGAACATTATTCGAATTTTGTTTCTTGTTTCTACTAATCATGACAGGTTCGGAGATAGAAGTTCTTGGACGATGGACACATCTTCACCATCACGAGAGTTGGGACAACACACACAACCACATGGTCAGTTATCTCTTTACCGCCATTTGAGGGTAGATTTAATCCTGCTATTTATCTAGCTTGGGAGTTTGAAGTAGAACAAGTTTTAGTAACCATAACTTTTCCAACTTGAGCGAGTACGCCGCCACTAGAGCATTTATCGGTTTTGCTTCAGCTGGTGGAGGTATTGTAAGAAAAATATTGATAACCAACCCACAACTTGGAAAGATTTGAAAGATGTAATGAGACAACATTTTTTCTCCCTTACTATCCGTGAATTGCTTCTCAAATTTGAACAATTTAAACAAGGCAACAACACTGTTCATGCTTACTACAAAGAGTTCAAATCTTATATGCATCATTGTGACATAGAAGAATCTAAGGATGATTCAATGAATAGATTTTTGGTGGTTTGAACAATGATATTCAGGAAAGATTTCAGATATTCCTCGTCAGACATCGGTATGTATGTTCGTGCTTGTACATTTGAGAGACATAGGAGGATGCATTGGGTACTACAACAACTACTATTCCAGTTCATGCTCACCACCGCCGGTTGGTTCCTCCACTGCACACCTACTAGAGCAGCCCCACCTTGATTGAGCGTGGCATCATCTCAAGAGCATGGTGCATTGTCTACGCCTATACCTACATCACTACGCCTTTGCGACAAGGTAACAGAAGGTATTGATGATTTAATATGATGAGAATGATGCATCCCTAGTTAACTTGAATGCATCATGTGTTGAGTTACCTGGTGATTTGAGCACACCACTTATTTTAGAGAATCTTGAAACCGTCATGAATGCGCCATGTGATCAAACAACCGAAATACCAACAATTTTGAGTAGACCATTGAATTAACTGTTGATGCAAAAGAATCAATGTTTAATCATTTTGATATGACCTCTAATCTTGGTGATGATTCTGTGTCGAATGACTCATTGCATGTTTGCTTATCAAAGCATGTTGTAGCATGTAAATTTGATTCAAATAAGGTTTATTCACCAATGTTGGGATGGTTTAATGATGAACATTGTCAATCTTTTGAAATTAATAAGAGCTTCACTTATATGTGCAAACTGAGTTGCAATATTTTCATGCCTTCTACTTCTTTGTGCTAATTTTTGGCTTTAGATTTTATGAACTATGCAAGTTACTCATCTATTCATGTGTCATATATGCAAAAATCAAGGAAAGTAAAATGGATGACGATACATATACAACATGTACACCTTGTCTCTTTCATAGCCACATTTCAGATTAAGCAACGCCGAGGACGGCTTTATTTTCAAGAATGGGAGGATGATGAGAACATGACTACCTTGGATATGACCAAAACTATTGCATGCATGCATATTTGTCGTGATTTCTAGCAAACTATTCAATAATCTATTTATGTTATCTAGAACAAAAATACTTCACACACTTTATGCTTTGTCTAATTGCAGGTGTATGGGACATTTGTACAATCCACATATGAAGATAAGGAAGAAAGAGATGTTTATTTGCTGTTCAAAAAGTTCTTCACGTCACTTTGGCCCAAGAGAAGATAGAGTCCAAGTCTCGCACGTTCGACTCAGATTCGGACTGCACAGACATACCTGACTCAAAACGTCAACAACTTTTTTCATACGGATCCGAATTGATGATTCTTCTTTGTTGGAAAGTAGATTTCATGCTCTTTCCAGCACAATTGAATCACCTTAAAATCCGTCCGGAGCGTTGAGTTATGGACGAAACAATCTGACGCTGCAGCAAAATCCGAGTCAAACCATAAGTCCAAAGGTGTTACGCCACTCCACTTGGGCCCATGAGCCTTGTACGACCTGATGAGGACATCAATACCATTGTTACACCCACAGCCCTGCTGCTATACATACTGACCAATTACTAGAGCTCACAAGACGCCAACTAAATTACTGTGTACTTTCGCTTTCTTGGTAATGATTCTAATGTTCATGAGAATATGATGCCGCTTAAATTGGATACATTTGTTTTGCTTACAAATGAAGGGCCTAGCTTGGAGAAGGATGAACATTGGAGCAAGAACACATGGAGTTGATGGCATGCTAAGGGGATCAAGAACGGAGTTACAAGTGATGATTTCGTGACTTTGAAGCCACCATAAGGAGTGCATGAAGCCTTGACGAAATATACAAGATGCCACTCATAATATTCGTCCATAGGCTATTCTAGGTGCTAAGGCCACCTTATTATTGGGCCAGGCCCATGTAATTTTCGAAATACATTAGTATAGGCTATTTTAGAGTCCGATGTGGGGAACAAGAGATAGGGTTAGTTTCGACCCTCCACCAAGGGCCACGAAATTCACCTCTTCCTCCATATATACAGCCCTTAGGGCAACCGCTTAGACTTGGGTTTTGTTTAGATCAAAAGTTCGCCATAGCTGCAACTTCACAGATTTCGCTTGTGTTCAACGACGAAAGCGCCATGTAACCCCACCTTGATCAATAAAGCTTTCATCTTATATTCGCATATCCAGATTGCAATCTCAGCTTGCTTGTTCTTCGCTTGTCAGGAAACAGACCGTGGTCGTTGATCGCGTGTTCGCCGGGTCAATAACCTCTCGGAGTTGGTTTAGCGATTAGTAAGGCGACGCCCTCGCACGATCGTAGTCGGATCACAAAGTCGACTTTCAAGCTAAATCCACCATCTCATCGAAGACACACCTTTGCCTCTATCAAGTGGTATCAGATCGTGTTGCTCGGTGAGATTTTACGTTTTTGAGTTTAGATCGAGTCTGTCTTCATACCTATAGTCCACTTAAAAAGCCAAAAAAAAATTAGGTTAGTTCATCCTATCCGAACCACCGAGCCTTTGCATAATCTTTTCAGATTTGCATTGTTGAATTTGCGTTGCATCCGTGTCTAGTTGCTGGTCTTAGAGTCTAGTCTTTTAGAGTTTCGAAGTTCGTCATAAGTTGTCACGCCGCCGCACCACCGCTTCGAATCCATATCCATACCACCGCTTATCCGCCACCGCTTCAATCCAGATCCATATACCACCACCGCTGCTATATATCATCACCAATCCGAGTCCCTTGCATATTAGGTTTGTTTTCGATCCATCTAGTTTTCCGATTCGTGTTTCTTGTCGAGTAGGTTTCGATTCCAGCAATCTTTGCCGTCTGTAGAAGAGGTTGGTTTCAAAAAAAAAAAAAAAAATTCCAAAACGCACGGGATAAAAATTTTCTCGCTATCCTATTTTAGGTGTTTTGCCGTATTGAGCCAGCCGCCAAGAGAGAAAGTTTTTTGACCTGCTTCAGCTTTTTGGGTCCGCAAAAAAAAAATTTGGTCAAAAAATTTCGCGGCCCATCCTGCATTGACCTGGAAGAGTTTTGAGACACTCGCCATTATAGTGATTTTTCGCAAAAAAAAAAGAGCAGCGCAAAAAAAAAAGCAGCAAAAAAAAAAGAGCGAAAAAAAATTCAGAGTGTGCTTTTTCTTTGTTTACGCAGCAAGTATTTTGTTAGTGTTCTAGGCTCGCCTCTAGCACGGTTCAGCCTAGGACCAAAGACAAGATCACGCTGAAGCTTATTCAACTTTTGCATCTCTCGATTTGATTATTGTCAATCTTTTTGCTACCATATTATAAGCCTTCCCAGCTCCACATACATCTACGTCGTATGCTTGATTCTCCCGTAATCGCTATAGCCAAGCTTTGAGAGTTTTGACTACAACGGTTGCCGATCACCACCGTCGCTGGGTAAGAACCTGTAAGAATTTGAGATTTGCTTCACGGATTTGTGACTGCCCACCACACCACCACCACCACTTCCTAGTAGTCTCAGAGGATCATATTCTTGTGTGTTTCTATTGTCAACAATGGCAGGAACATGTGCCGATGAGACTGATTGGGAGAACCGACAAACAAACAGCTACATGATAAGTTTCAAAGAAATGATGATTGGACAGTGCAAGATGTGGTAAACAGATTTGACGAGGCCATGGAGAAGATAGATGGCATTGAGAAGACGCTTGAAACAAAGCTTGATAGCAAGTTTGATGAATTGTCGCTGCTTCCACAACCACCGCCGATGCACCTATCGCACTGAACCAACAACACCACGCCCGGAATCAAGATGGACGAGCTCAGCGTTCTTGAGCCAGACAAAATTCCAGCTGCTACTACTGTTGGTGCTTTTTGCCTCCATCGCTGCATGGTACCGAGGAGGATGATTTGTGGGAGATTATGAGGAGGAGGTTGATCAACATCGTAATCCAGCAACCACCAGACCACAACCACCGTGTGCTGTCCACCATCACATCCATTAATTTTCACCACGGCTACACTGCTCATTGTCATAATCATAATTGAGGTCATTCACATCTTCGCCGATCCAATCTGCATCTTATCTAGTTTGTCTTAGTAAGAGGGAGAAAAAAAAAGATAGAGAAAAGAGAAAAGGAAAAAAAGAGAGAAGAAAATAAAAAAAAGCGTGAGAAAAAAGAGAGAAAAAAAATCGGATCTATCTACAATCAATCTCGACCAATTCGGATTAGAATCTGTTTTGGCGACTGTCAAGATAACAGGTGTATCTTCCTCATACTAAGTCCGCTTTTGGTCTGAGTACTCAATTGAAGCTAGCGACGAGCAGATCTAAATAGTTGCAGAAGCTAGTTCAATATTTGACACCTCAAAATCGGCTTCTAAATAGGTCTTTTTTCCTTCAAGTTCTGAACACAGCTTGTTCCAATTTCAGGCCAGTTTTGAATTCTTTGACTCTCATATCAACTCGTTGAGTGATTTTTTCGCATTGGAAAGCTTGAGTTAGTAGCATTCTTGAAAGAATTTATCATAAAATTGGCTCAAACTTTTCAAGAGGAAAGTTGGAGAGAGTTGTTGTATATCCTGCTTGGTAGTTGTTTTTCATCATTATCTTCACTACTGCCAGGATCTTCACTTATCTTGCTGTCAAGAGCTACTTAGTATCCTTCATTGATGCTAGTTGTGCAATACCGCGGACCTCATTAGTGTTCTAGGCTCGCCTCTAGTCCTGTTCAGCCTAGACCAGCACAAGAGACTGCCGCTGAGCGCTTATTCATTGCATCTCTGAATTGATCATTGCTAATCTTTTGCTACCATATATAGCCAACCCAGCTCCTCATATTTCTACACCGTAATGACGCCTCTGGCAAGCGCTACACAATCTTCAGTTATTTGACATCGCTGGTTGCTCGTCATCGATCGCTTCGATGCGGCTATATCTCCCACGTCGGGTTATAACGACTTAGAGGCATAACCGCATCGAAGCAATGTCGCAAGTGAGGTAATCTTCGCACAATCCATGTAATACATAAGGGAAAAGATACATAGTTACTTACAACCCACTTCACAATCACATGAATAAAGCATTACATCATCCAGATATAATCAAGGTCCGACTACGAACCAAAAAATAAAAAGAAGAACCCCAAATGATAAAGGACTCCGATCAATTCTAACCGGCTCCACTCATCGATCAACTAGAACGAAAACAACACAAAGGGCAAGATCTTCATCGAAGCCCTCCTTGAGCTTGGCTGCATCACCGCTTGTAACATAGGCACCTGCAAACTGGTTTGAAGTATCCGTGAGCCATGTGGATTTCAAAGAATTCGCATTCAAGAGATCAAGACTATTTAAGCTTATGGGTAAGGTAAAGGCATGAGGTGAGCTGCAGCAAGTTTACTAGCATATATGGTGGCTAACATACGCAAATGAGAGCGAGAAGAGAAGGCAAAGCACGGTCGATAAAAGTATGATCAAGAAGTGATCCTATAGTAACCTACGCCAAACATAACTCCAACATCAGAAATTACTCGGACTACCGAAAGAGACCATCACGGTAACACACGTTGATGTATTTTAATTAAGGTCAACTTCAGGTTTTCTACAACCGACATTAACAAATTCCCATCTGCCACATAACCGGCACGGTTTCTAAAGTTTAAACTCGAGGGTGTCCCTAACTTAGCCCATTACAAGCTCTCGATCATCGAAGGAATAGACCTTCACCCAAGACACATCTGATCGACTCGTATCCCGTACATCAAGACATTTCGACAATGGTAAAACAAGACCAAGAAACTCCCCAACAGGCCGACAAACCCATAGGAGCTGCACATATCTGCTCTCAAGGCACACCGATGAGCCAGACGTAAGGTTGGCATAGACTCGTCAGCTTGTGGGCGCCGGACATCGCCAGTTGACCAACACTCAAGGAGCACCGCCCGGGGCTAAAATAAAGATGACCTCGGGTCTAAAACCCAAGGGAAAAAAGGCTAGGTGATGCAAATGGTAAAAGTCAATGTTGGGCCTTATGGACAAGTTTTATTCAAAGCGAACTGTCGGGGTCCTATAAATCACCCATCAAGGTATGAACGAAAAAATCCGGGAACATAACACCGGTATGACGGAAACTAGGCGGCAAGAGTGAACAAAAACACCTGCATAAGGCCGAGCCTTCCACCCTTTACCAAGTATATAGATTCATTAATTAAATAAGATATATTGTGATATCCCAACAAGTAAACATGTTCCAACAAGGAACAACATCTCCATGTTCCAACAAGGAACAAACTTCATCTTCACCGCAACTAACAACGCTTATAAGAGGGCTGAGCAAAGGGTAATATAGCCAAACAACGGTTTGCTAGGAAAGGTGTCAAAGGTTAGAGGTTCATGGCATTTTGGGAGGCTGGCAAGCAAATGGTAGGCATCGCTGGCATAGCAAAAGAGCGAGCAACTAGCAAGCAAAGATAGAAGTGATTTCAGGGTATGATCATCTTGCCCGAGATCCCGAAGGAAGAAGAACGAGTCCATGAAGAAGACAAACGGACGAAGTCGAACGGATCTCACAACCGAACGGAACCGAGGCTAACGAGAGAAACAAACCGAAAGAAGCAAACAACATAGTAAACAACCATCACATAAACATGGCATGATGCGCAAAACAAGTATGATGCATGTCCTTTAATGAGGCATGGCATGGCATGGCAAAGTGCACAAGCAATCCTACAATTAGTGGAGCTCAATATGCAACGGTGCATATTGATGAAACACCACGACAAGTTATTTAGTTCGATCTCGCTTAGGCTACCCAACAATATTAAATGTTGATTAACATGGCAAGGTGGCATAACAAAACTACCTAACTAGGCAAGTTTAAATGGCCTGAAGAGCAAACAACAATCCTAAGAACCTCATATGCAATTTATGAATTAGGTACTGTTCTGCCCTAAAACATATTTTAAAGTTGTTAAACAGGAAAATAAAGTGGACCATGATAATTCAGGCATTTTTCCACCCAAATACATATAAAGAACATTTAAACTGAAGCACGGTTATTTAGCTATGAATTAAATCATTTTAACATGGCATATGAGCAAGTTTAAACAAACAGCATTTTAAACATTTCAAACATGGATGAAAATGGCATATTGTTAAACTAGACGAAAAACTAAGCATTTTACATATAAAGTTTGTTTTAACTATGCACGGTTAATGAGTTTTATATGCATGAAGATGAGGGTTTTTCCAAAACTGTAATTCCCGATAAATAGCAAAAATCAAGTGACATAGAAAAAAATACACGGGCCAATCTGGGCGGACTGGGCCAACAGAGAGGTGATGGGGAGGCATCTCACCATGGGCCTGGCCCGGTCGGTGGAAGGAGGCAGCAGGCGCTACCGGGTCTGGGAGGCGCTGGGCCGGCTCGGCTGACTGGATGTGGCCGGGCCCACGGGCGGGCCTGGGAGTCGCTCTCCTCCCGTGCCCGCACGAAGAAGGCAGGGCGCGGCGCGGACGACGCTGGCGAGGCCGCAAGAACGGCGGGAAGGTCGAGAGGCGCTGGGATTCACCAGATCCGGCCGCCCGACCTGCTTCCTACGGATCCGACGAACTCACGACGGGCGGCGGCAAGGAAACTCCGGCGACGGGGCGGTAAGCTTCTCGGGAGGAGAGAGATTAGAGGGAGGAGGAGAGGGAGAAGCTGCAGGAGAGGCGCGACTGGGCAGGGCGCAGTGCTCCGGATGGGGTTTCACGGCCGAGCGGCGGTGGCCGAGGGGAGAGAGATCGAGGTCGAGGGGCTCTCCTCGATCCCAGAAGCGCGCGAGGGCGCGCTGCGACGGGCGATTCTCGCGGAGCGGGCGGCGGGCGCGCTGGCCTGCTTCTGCCCGGGCGGGCTGCTGGATGGCTTTGCTGCTCAAGGGCGCGGAGAGGGTCAGCACGTGGTCGCCTGGGTTGGCTCTAAGGCGGGGACGGCAAATACCGGCGAAGCGGAATGGCGCCAAGTATGAGCAGGCTCATCACTGCCACCAAAACGAGGAGGAAGATGGCTGCGGTTGTGCTAATTCGAGGGAGGGCTAGAGGTTGGTGGAGGGGGTTAGGTTGCCCAAAATGGACAAGGGTGTCCATATAGCAAAATTGCTAGGGTTTGGGGGTTAGAGGGTTTCGGGACCTCGATCGCGATCGGGCGGTTCCGGATGCGAGGAGAGGTAGGGTGGCCTAGGTGGGCTGAGAGAGAGACTTGGGCTGAGGGAGAAGGAAGAAGGCGGTTCGCGACGGTTTCGGAGACCTAAACGTCTGATTAAGATACTGCAGTATCGGCTTATTTAATTATTAGATATTAATGGACTAACGCGGCGAAACTTACGGGCGGTCTGTTCACACTATAATAAGACCGCATCAAGTTGCAACCCATTCCGAGAACATTTTATGCCACTTATAAAATAATATTTCGAGATGTCAAGGCTATAGTGTGGTTTGCTCGAACGACAACGGCGAGAAGCGATTGAACTCAACGGATGCAAGTTTTGAAAAACATGCGATGAAATGCGGATGATGACATGGCAAATGCAACACGCAAGCCAATGACATGGCAACGACGCAAGAATAATCATGGACACTGGCGATCGGATCCGGGGCATAACACTCCACCATTTGAGAGGAGGCCCCGAGATCTAGGATGGCACCGGAGGGAAAACGGAAGAGGAAGAGAAGGGTAAAATAAGTTGCTTCTTTGAGAAATGAGTGAAACCACGAACCTTAAGAGGTTGAGCAATTTAAAAGAAAGAGTATAACAGAGATGAACGAGATTGCAAACAATCCTAGAAAAGATGAACAAGGAGTATTACGAGAATGAAGGTTGCAAAGACATTGAAATAATGGCTTCACTAACGAAAAAGAATATGACCACATCGGTATAATGAGATAGCCAAGGAACAAGAATGGCAGAATTTGGACAAGACTGATCAAAGAATAAGGAAAACTTGATAAGATGAAAAGAAATTGAAGAGATGACCCAACACTCCAAGCAAATGGGAAAGCACGAAAGAATACGACCACAATCGATGATGATGAGTGAAGAGAGCAACATCATAATGCCTCCAGAAGAGAAGATAGATAGATCATTGGAATAAAGGGACGGAGAAGAAATGACAACTTCTACCACAATTGAATTTGGAAAGCATCCTTGCAAAGAAGAATCGAACGAGTTGTTGGAAAATCAACAACTAAACGAAAAGAATAAGCTTGTAGTGGGCTTATGGAAACATCTCAAAGTTATGAGGTGACACCCGCCACAAATGGTAACCATTGATGGAAACAATTGCTTGCTTGAGATCAACGAAGAGATGAAAATTGCTTTCGCCGAGAGGATAGGAGAAAAACTGGGTCATTGATAAGCACCACAGCAACATTCCTTAGGGAAAGCTTTAGGTGAAATCTATACCAAGATAACTCCAACGAAGAGATTGACGGTTGAAAAGATCTCTTGAATAAGAGAAAATGATGGCTTTAAATATCTCATTCTGACAACATATGAATCATGAAACATGAAGGAAATTGTCAAGAGTGACATAACACCATCTCAAAAGATAAGATGAAGGAATTGCACTTCGATGAAGAATGTGTACTTACAAAACATGTGTTGGGCACAAGGTTTATTTTAGAGTATAGCTTGACGGATCTTAACTTTGAGAGAAATCTTGATGAACAAATCAAGAATGAAAGGAATCATTGACGACCATGATGTAGAGCCTCCATGAAGAACTCCGTAATAAAAGAATGATCAAACGAAAGGAAAGTTGAAAACACAATGTGAAGCCTTGCAATGATTTAGATGGGTCTCCGTGATGATGATCCGAAAAGGAAAGATGAAACAACTGAAACCGAGGATTTTAAGGGCCTCCGAATAAAGAATTAATCACTTGATGAAACAAGAATAAGAATTATGTTATGCTTATCCTTCACCAATTTAAATTGATGACAAGCAACGGATTTGGCATACTACTTATTCTCGAGAAAGGATTAAAAGAGATATATCAAAACTTGAGAAGGTCTTCAATGAACCACCGTAGGATTGGAACAACAAATGAATTGATATGATGAACAAGGAAGAGAGATCTTGAAAGAACCACCGTAAGATTTGAAATTGAACGAGTAAAATGCACAAATCACCGGAAGAATTGCAAAATGAATGAAGATACTTGAGGGTATTTATATACATGAGAACGAGAGATCATGAATTGATTAGGGATATTCATTGATGCACCCGCAAGATAGGAGAATGATAGTCGAAAGCTTGAATGAATAATACCGAGATGATGGGCTTCAAAGAATGAAACTGAAAAGACTCCTAAAACGCTCCGGATGGGTAAAACGGATTCTCACAATCGAAAAAATTATGAGACCAAGAATATTGAAGAGAATGGAGCAAGATTAAAGAGAAATCCTTTCTTCTTCAAATGATGAGAATGACAACGAGAAACACCACCAAGAATTATTGAGGTACCCGGAAGACTCAAAAGCTAAGAGGTTGAGCCAACTATGAAAAGAATTTGAAAGATCTTGGAGAAGGCATGTGACCTGATGATAACTCATTCTACGCCAAACTTGGAGAAGAATTTAGGATAGCTCTGGAAAATAGAAGAGTCGTAAGATCCGAAAGACCCGTGGGTTAGGGCCCACTCAAAAGAAAAACACCGTTGAAATGATTTAAAAGAGATGTTGCAATCGTTGAATTAAATGACTTGAATTAGATACCGATCTCGAAGATTGAACGATTGCAAGAGTGGAAACATGAATCTTCGAGATATCTTGAGCACCGTAATAACAAATAGCGAGAAGTAGAATGATAATGAGGTGCACCGCATAAGAAAGCACTTGGAATGAGAAAAGAATATGATCAACAATCAAAGCTTGAATTAAATCCAATCAAGTAGAAACAACAATGAAGGATGATGAACTAGTAGAACATCTTCTTGAGAACCAGGTAAAGAACATGACGGAAAAGAATGGAGAAACTTCACATGAATAAATGGATACTTGATTAAGAAATCAGTCCTTGAAGAAAAAGGGTGGAGGGCGGAAAACAAAGACAACTTGGGATGAATGAAACAAACACCATTGAGAGAAAAAAATGATAATTGGTCTTGCTGATGGGAAAAATGATGGATCCACTTGAAGAGAAGCACGTAGGAAAAGAATTAACATGACAACCACAATGATCAAGAAGGATTGGTATTCACATCGGAGTATGAGAACACCATTTAGGAAAGGTATGGAATCAACACTTGACATTGAAGCAACTCAATACCACAACTCAAAACAAAAACAAAGGACTGGCTTGTGAATAAGCCGAACAAACATATGATAGAGATTTCGCCTCAAGTTTTCGGTGGGGCCTACACGGGCTCAATCAGACAGCACCATCATGTACAAGGCAAGGCACATGACATAATGGGTGTCCCCGAGTCGGCATAGCCAAGGACTCAAGACACAACGAGACCATCAGAAACCAACCGTGAATAGGCGGACCACTAGACGCCAACCCCATTTCATATCATACATCCGCCGGAAAGATATCCTAAGAGCTACTTGAATTCCCACCTATGAAACTCCCGAACTTCCGGTTATGCAACTGTGTTGGGGATACAGGGCAATAATATCTCACACAAACTAACAATCCTTTACATCCAAATCGTGATCCATCCACAACACATAACCAAGAAACCTTCGAAATCGTGTACCTCAACCTTCAAAAGCATCCGTTATACAAGTCATGGCAATACTCCCGTGACTCACCTCAGATCGGGTTAGCGGGATTATCTCACCAACAACTGCATAAAAGAGATTGGCGTCGGCGATTAAACTCGGTATTCCAACTGCAACGATAAAATTATGACGACACCTTGAGCTCAACTCCCCGGACACCGCCACAACCCCTAAATGGAGGCAACCAAGACAATGTTGTCATCATAAAACCATCGAACGATTCTAAGATACCCGTGATCCTAAAAAAATTTTAGTGAAATTTAAGAAGAGAAGAGTCAAAACTCTACGTCAGATACCTCACCGTAAGGTCAAGGGACTGGAGTAAAAAGAATTCCTAAACTCTCCGATATATAATCCTAAATGACTCAAAACATTTTTTCTGACACAACTCGCCACTAAAACGATCAAGCAATTCTGGCTTCAGATGGCTCGACATTAACTTGATCGCTTCTCGATGCTATATCTCCCACGTGGTCATACCGACTTAGAGGCATAACCGATCGAAAGCAATGTCGCAAGTGAGGTAATCTTCGCACAATCCATGTAATACATAAGGGAAAGATACAGTTGGCTTACAATCGCCACTTCACACAATCACATGAATAAAGCATTACATCATCCAGATACAATCAAGGTCCGAACACGAACCAAAATAAAAAGAAGAACCCCAAATGCTATAAAGGATCTCGATCACCCAACCTGGGCTCCACCATCGATCAACTAGAACGAAAACAACACAAAGGGCAAGATCTTCATCGAGCTCCTCTTGAGCTTGGTTGCATCACCCGCTGGTAACATAGGCACCGCAAACTGGTTTGAAGTATCCGTGAGCCACGGATTCAAAGAATCTCGCACTCCGAGATCAAGACTATTTAAGCTTATGGGTAAGGTAAAGGCATGAGGTGGAGCTGCAAAGTGTTTACTAGCATATATGGTGGCTAATATACGCAAATGAGAGCGAGAAGAGAAGGCAAAGCACGGTCGATAAAAGTATGATCAAGAAGTGATCCTATAGTAACCACGCCAAACATAACTCCAACATCAGATTCACTTCCCGGACCACCGAAAGAGACCATCACGGTAATACACACGGTTGATGTATTTTAATTAAGGTCAACTTCGTGTTTCTACAACCGACATTAACAAATTCCCATCTCACATAACCGGGCACGGTTCTCGAAAGTTTAAACCCCCGGGGTGTCCCAACTTAGCCCATTACAAGCTCTCGCGATCATCGGCGAATAGACCTTCACCCAAGACACTCTGATCGACTCGGTATCCCAGACATCAAGACGCTTCGACAATGGTAAAACAAGACCAGCAAAGCCTCCCCACAGCCGATAAATCCCGAGTAGGAGCTGCACATATCTCTCGCTTCTGGCACACCATGAGCCAGACGCCGGTTATATAGACTCGTTGCCCAGCCGGACATCGCTTCAAGTTGGACCAACACTGGGAGCACCGCCGGGGGCTAAATAAAGATGACCCTCGGTCGGAAACCCAAGGAAAAAGGGCTAGGTGATGCAAATAAAAGTCAATGTTGGGCCTTGCCGACAAGTTTTATTCAAAGCTTAACTGTCTGGGGGTCCCATAAATCACCCGACGCAGAAGGAACGCAAAATCCGGGAACATAACACCGTATGACGGAAACTAGGGCGGCAAGAGTGGAACAAAACACTGCATAAGGCCGAGCCTTCCACCTTTACCAAGTATATAGATGCATTAATTAAATAAGATATATTGTGATATCCTAACAAGTAAACATGTTCCAACAAGGAACAACATCTCCATGTTCCAACAAGGAACAAACTTCATCTTCACCGCAACTAACAACGCTATAAGAGGGCCGAAAAAGGGGTAACATAGCCAAACAACGGTTTGCTAGGAAAGGTGTCAAAGGAGAGGTTCATGGCATTTCGGGAGGTCAGTAGCAAATGGTAGGCATCGCAAAGATTGGCATAGCAAAAGAGCGAGCAAACTAGCAAGCAAAGATAGAAGTGATTTTAGGGTATGATCATCTTGCCCGAGATCCCGCAAGGAAGAAGAACGAGTCCATGAAGAAGACAAACGGATTAAGTCGAACGGATCCTCACAACTCCCGAACGGAACCGAGGCTAACGAGAGAAACAAACCGGAAAGAAGCAAACAACATAGTAAACAACCATCACATAAACATGGCATGATGCAAAAACAAGTATGATGCATGTCCGGTTTAATGAGGCATGGCATGGCATGGCAAAGTGCACAAGCAATCCTCACAACTTAGTGGAGCTCAATATGCAACGGTATATTGATGAAACACCACAAGTTATTTAGTTCGATCTCGCTAGGCTACCCAACAATATTAAATGTTGATTAACATGGCAAGGTGAAGCATAACAAAACTACCTAACTAGGCAAGTTTAAACAACAAGAGCAAAACAACAATTCCTAAGAACCTCATATGCAATTTATGAATTAGGTACTGTTCTGCCCTAAAACATATTTTAAAGTTGTTAAACAGGAAAATAAAGTGGACCATGATAATCTAGGCATTTTTCCACCCCAAATACATATAAAGAACATTTAAACTGAAGCCACGGTTATTTAGCTATGAATTAAATCATTTTAACATATATGAGCAAGTTTAAACAAACAGCATTTTAAACATTTCAAACATGGATGAAAATGGCATATTGTTAAACTAGACGAAAACTAAGCATTTTACATATAAAGTTTGTTTTAATCCGATGCACGGCATGAGTTTTTATATGCATGAAGATGAGGGTTTTTCAGAAAATGTAATTCCCGGATAAATAGCAAAATCACAGGACATAGAAAAAAATACACGGGCCGAATCTGGGCGGACTGGCCAACAGAGAGGTGATGGGGAGGCATCTCACCATGGGCCTTGGCCCGGTCGGGAAGGAGGCTGGCAGGGCGCTACCGCCGGGGAGGCGGGGCTGGGCCGACCTGGACATGCAGGCCGGGCCCACGCGGGCCGCTTGGGAGTCGCTCCTCCCGCCTTATCGGAAGCAGGGGCGGCGGCGGCTGGACGACGCTGGCGAGGGCGCCAGAACGGCGGAAGGTCGAGGGGCGCTGACGACCAGATCCGGTCGCGCCCGGACCTGTTCTCCACGGATCCGACGAACTCACGACGGGCGGGCGCAAGGAAACTCGCGACGGCGGGTAAGCTTCTCAAGGAGGAGAGAGATTAGAGAGGAGGAGAGAAGCTGAGGGAGAGGCGCGACTGCAGGGCGCGCAGTGCCCGTGATGGGGCTCGCTGAGCGGCGGGTCGGCCGAGGGAGAGATCGAGGTCGAGGCTCCTCGATCCAGATCGAAGCCGCGAGGGCAGCGACGGGCGATCTTCGCGAGCGGCGGCGGCGCGCTGGCCTGCTTGCCCGGGCGGGCCGGATGGCTTTCTGCAGGTTCGCGCGGCGGGAGAGGGGTCAGCACGGTCTGCCTCGTTGGCTCTGGCATGGCGGGGACGGCAATACGGGCGAAGGAATGGCGCCAAGTGGCGGAGCAGGGTCGGGCTGGCGCTGAAAAACGAGGAGGAAGATGGTCATGGGTTGGGTGGCGAATTCGAGGAAGGCTAGAGGTTGGTGAGGGGGGTTAGGCTGCCCAAAATGGACAAGGGTGTCCATATAGCAAAATTGCTAGGGTTTGGGGGTTAGGAGGTTCGGGACCTCTGATCGCGATCGGGCGTTCCATGCGAGGAGAGGTAGGGTGGCCTAGGTGGGCTGTGAGAGAGAGACTTGGGCTGAGGGGAGAGAAGGAAGAGAGGGTTCGCACGGTTTTCGAGACCGAAAACGTGGACGAAGATACCGCAATGCACCGCTTATATTTAACGGTTAATATTAAATGGACTCAAGCGATGAAATTGGCGGCGGTCTGTCTACACTATAATAAGACCGCGACGACAAGTTGCAACCCATTCCGAGAACATTTTTATGCCACTTATAAAATAATATTTCGAGATGTATGCCAGGCGAAAGTGGGCTCAGAACGGACAAGGCGAAATTTTAACTCGAACGGATGCAAGTTTTGAAAACATGCAGATGAAATGCGGATGATGACATGGCAAATGCAACACGAAGCCAATGACATGGCAACGACGGCGAATAATCAAGGACACCGGCGATCGGATCCGGCGCATAATACCACCGCCGCATGGTAAGAACTTGTAAGATATTGATATTTGCTTTATCGTGAGCACATTACAACCACATCCTAGTAGTTCATAGGAACATTATTCGAATTTTGTTTCTTGTTTCTACTAATCATGACAGGTTCGGAGATAGAAGTTCTTGGACGATGGACACATCTTCACCATCACGAGAGTTGGGACAACACACACAACCACATGGTCAGTTATCTCTTTACCGCCATTTGAGGGTAGATTTAATCCTGCTATTTATCTAGCTTGGGAGTTTGAAGTAGAACAAGTTTTAGTAACCATAACTTTTCCAACTTGAGCGAGTACGCCGCCACTAGAGCATTTATCGGTTTTGCTTCAGCTGGTGGAGGTATTGTAAGAAAAATATTGATAACCAACCCACAACTTGGAAAGATTTGAAAGATGTAATGAGACAACATTTTTTCTCCCTTACTATCCGTGAATTGCTTCTCAAATTTGAACAATTTAAACAAGGCAACAACACTGTTCATGCTTACTACAAAGAGTTCAAATCTTATATGCATCATTGTGACATAGAAGAATCTAAGGATGATTCAATGAATAGATTTTTGGTGGTTTGAACAATGATATTCAGGAAAGATTTCAGATATTCCTCGTCAGACATCGGTATGTATGTTCGTGCTTGTACATTTGAGAGACATAGGAGGATGCATTGGGTACTACAACAACTACTATTCCAGTTCATGCTCACCACCGCCGGTTGGTTCCTCCACTGCACACCTACTAGAGCAGCCCCACCTTGATTGAGCGTGGCATCATCTCAAGAGCATGGTGCATTGTCTACGCCTATACCTACATCACTACGCCTTTGCGACAAGGTAACAGAAGGTATTGATGATTTAATATGATGAGAATGATGCATCCCTAGTTAACTTGAATGCATCATGTGTTGAGTTACCTGGTGATTTGAGCACACCACTTATTTTAGAGAATCTTGAAACCGTCATGAATGCGCCATGTGATCAAACAACCGAAATACCAACAATTTTGAGTAGACCATTGAATTAACTGTTGATGCAAAAGAATCAATGTTTAATCATTTTGATATGACCTCTAATCTTGGTGATGATTCTGTGTCGAATGACTCATTGCATGTTTGCTTATCAAAGCATGTTGTAGCATGTAAATTTGATTCAAATAAGGTTTATTCACCAATGTTGGGATGGTTTAATGATGAACATTGTCAATCTTTTGAAATTAATAAGAGCTTCACTTATATGTGCAAACTGAGTTGCAATATTTTCATGCCTTCTACTTCTTTGTGCTAATTTTTGGCTTTAGATTTTATGAACTATGCAAGTTACTCATCTATTCATGTGTCATATATGCAAAAATCAAGGAAAGTAAAATGGATGACGATACATATACAACATGTACACCTTGTCTCTTTCATAGCCACATTTCAGATTAAGCAACGCCGAGGACGGCTTTATTTTCAAGAATGGGAGGATGATGAGAACATGACTACCTTGGATATGACCAAAACTATTGCATGCATGCATATTTGTCGTGATTTCTAGCAAACTATTCAATAATCTATTTATGTTATCTAGAACAAAAATACTTCACACACTTTATGCTTTGTCTAATTGCAGGTGTATGGGACATTTGTACAATCCACATATGAAGATAAGGAAGAAAGAGATGTTTATTTGCTGTTCAAAAAGTTCTTCACGTCACTTTGGCCCAAGAGAAGATAGAGTCCAAGTCTCGCACGTTCGACTCAGATTCGGACTGCACAGACATACCTGACTCAAAACGTCAACAACTTTTTTCATACGGATCCGAATTGATGATTCTTCTTTGTTGGAAAGTAGATTTCATGCTCTTTCCAGCACAATTGAATCACCTTAAAATCCGTCCGGAGCGTTGAGTTATGGACGAAACAATCTGACGCTGCAGCAAAATCCGAGTCAAACCATAAGTCCAAAGGTGTTACGCCACTCCACTTGGGCCCATGAGCCTTGTACGACCTGATGAGGACATCAATACCATTGTTACACCCACAGCCCTGCTGCTATACATACTGACCAATTACTAGAGCTCACAAGACGCCAACTAAATTACTGTGTACTTTCGCTTTCTTGGTAATGATTCTAATGTTCATGAGAATATGATGCCGCTTAAATTGGATACATTTGTTTTGCTTACAAATGAAGGGCCTAGCTTGGAGAAGGATGAACATTGGAGCAAGAACACATGGAGTTGATGGCATGCTAAGGGGATCAAGAACGGAGTTACAAGTGATGATTTCGTGACTTTGAAGCCACCATAAGGAGTGCATGAAGCCTTGACGAAATATACAAGATGCCACTCATAATATTCGTCCATAGGCTATTCTAGGTGCTAAGGCCACCTTATTATTGGGCCAGGCCCATGTAATTTTCGAAATACATTAGTATAGGCTATTTTAGAGTCCGATGTGGGGAACAAGAGATAGGGTTAGTTTCGACCCTCCACCAAGGGCCACGAAATTCACCTCTTCCTCCATATATACAGCCCTTAGGGCAACCGCTTAGACTTGGGTTTTGTTTAGATCAAAAGTTCGCCATAGCTGCAACTTCACAGATTTCGCTTGTGTTCAACGACGAAAGCGCCATGTAACCCCACCTTGATCAATAAAGCTTTCATCTTATATTCGCATATCCAGATTGCAATCTCAGCTTGCTTGTTCTTCGCTTGTCAGGAAACAGACCGTGGTCGTTGATCGCGTGTTCGCCGGGTCAATAACCTCTCGGAGTTGGTTTAGCGATTAGTAAGGCGACGCCCTCGCACGATCGTAGTCGGATCACAAAGTCGACTTTCAAGCTAAATCCACCATCTCATCGAAGACACACCTTTGCCTCTATCAAGTGGTATCAGATCGTGTTGCTCGGTGAGATTTTACGTTTTTGAGTTTAGATCGAGTCTGTCTTCATACCTATAGTCCACTTAAAAAGCCAAAAAAAAATTAGGTTAGTTCATCCTATCCGAACCACCGAGCCTTTGCATAATCTTTTCAGATTTGCATTGTTGAATTTGCGTTGCATCCGTGTCTAGTTGCTGGTCTTAGAGTCTAGTCTTTTAGAGTTTCGAAGTTCGTCATAAGTTGTCACGCCGCCGCACCACCGCTTCGAATCCATATCCATACCACCGCTTATCCGCCACCGCTTCAATCCAGATCCATATACCACCACCGCTGCTATATATCATCACCAATCCGAGTCCCTTGCATATTAGGTTTGTTTTCGATCCATCTAGTTTTCCGATTCGTGTTTCTTGTCGAGTAGGTTTCGATTCCAGCAATCTTTGCCGTCTGTAGAAGAGGTTGGTTTCAAAAAAAAAAAAAAAAATTCCAAAACGCACGGGATAAAAATTTTCTCGCTATCCTATTTTAGGTGTTTTGCCGTATTGAGCCAGCCGCCAAGAGAGAAAGTTTTTTGACCTGCTTCAGCTTTTTGGGTCCGCAAAAAAAAAATTTGGTCAAAAAATTTCGCGGCCCATCCTGCATTGACCTGGAAGAGTTTTGAGACACTCGCCATTATAGTGATTTTTCGCAAAAAAAAAAGAGCAGCGCAAAAAAAAAAGCAGCAAAAAAAAAAGAGCGAAAAAAAATTCAGAGTGTGCTTTTTCTTTGTTTACGCAGCAAGTATTTTGTTAGTGTTCTAGGCTCGCCTCTAGCACGGTTCAGCCTAGGACCAAAGACAAGATCACGCTGATGTTATACATTCGATCATGAATCTTTGAAACATGTTAAAAGTCAAGCTAAACTGAATCGTAGACATGCTAAATGGGTTGAATTCATTGAGACTTTCCTTATGTCATTAAACACAAGAAGGGTAAAGAAAATGTTATTGTTGATGCATTGTCTCGTCGCTATACTATGCTTTCACAACTTGACTTCAAAATATTTGGTTTGGAGACCATCAAAGATCAATATGTGCATGATGCTGATTTCAAAGATGTATTGCGAATTGTAAAGAAGGAAGAACATGGAACAAGTTTGTCGTTAATGATGGATTTGTGTTCCGTGCTAACAAGCTATGCATTCCAGCTAGCCCGCTTTCGCCTTTGTTGTTGCAGGAGGCGATGGAGGAGGACTAATGGGACACTTTGGCATGAAGAAGACGGAGGACGACTTGCTACACATTTCTTTTGGCCAAAGATGAGACGGATGTTGAGCGCTTTATTGCTCACCAGACTACATGTCAAAAAGCTAAGTCACGACTCAATCCTCATGGTTTATATATGCCTTGCCTGCACTCTAGTGTTCCTTGGGAGGATATATCTATGGACTTTGTTTTAGGTTTACCTAGAACAAAGAAGGGAGGATAGCATATTTGTTGTCGTGGATAGATTCTCTAAAATGGCACACTTTATACCATGTCATAAAAGCGATGATGTCGCCAATATTGCTGATTTGTTCTTTCGTGAAATTATTCGCTTGCATGGTGTGCCAAATACTATTGTTTCAGATCGTGATACTAAATTTCTTAGCCACTTTTGGAGATGTTTATGGGCTAAGTTGGGGACTAAACTGCTTTTAGTACTACTTGTCACCCCCAAACCGATGGATAAACTCAAGTAGTCAATAGAACATTGTCTACTATGCTTAGGGCTGTTCTAAAGAAAAATAAGAAAATGTGGAGGAATGCTTGCCTCATATTGAATTTGCTTATAATCGCTCATTGCATTCTACTACTAAGATGTGCCCTTTTGAAGTTGTGTATGGTTTCACCTCGCACCTATTGATTTGTTGCCTCTTCCATCTTCGGAGAAGGTTAATTTTGATGCTAAAGAACGTGCTGAATTGATTTTAAAAATGCATGAGTTAACTAAGGAAAACTGATCTCATCGAAGTCGACTTCCACCAAAGCGAAATCCACCAAAGTCGGATCGTCAAAGTCGACTTCCACCAAAGCGAAATCCACCATCTCATCGAAAGACGGTACACCTCCGCCTCTATCAGTTTTATTGAGTCAAGCATTAACTTAGCTGCATTAACAGCATCACGGTCTAAAACAATAGTATTTGGCACACCATGCAAGCGAGTAATTTCACAAAAGAACAAATCAGCAACATTAACAGCATCATCGCTTTTATGACATCGTATAAAGTGTGCCATTTTCGAGAATCTATCCACGACAACAAATATGCTATCCCTCCCCATCTTTGTTCGAGGTAAACCTAAAACAAAGTCCATAGATATATCCTCCCAAGGAACACTAGGCACAGGCAAAGGCATATATAAACCATGAGGATTGAGTCGTGACTTAGCTTTTTGACATGTAGTGCAAATGAGCAATAAAACGCCAACATCCCGTCGTCATCTTTGGCCAAAAGAAATGTGTAGCAAGTACGCCCTCCGCCTTCTTCACGCCAAAGTGTCCCATTAGTCCTCCTCCATGCGCCCTCGCAACAACAAAAGACGAACGGAGCTAGCTGAATGCATAGCTTGTTAGCACGAACACAAATCCATCATTAACGACAAACTTGTTCCATGTTCTTCCTTCTTTACAATTCTGCAATACATCTTTGAAATCAGCATCATGCACATATTGATCTTTGATGGTCTCCAAACCAAATATTTTGAAGTCAAGTTGTGAAAGCATAGTATAGCGACGAGACAATGCATCAAGAATAACATTTTCTTTTACCCTTCTTGTGTTTAATGACATAAGGAAAGTCTCAATGAATTCAACCCATTTAGCATGTCTACGATTCAGTTTAGCTTGACTTTTAACATGTTTCAAAGATTCATGATCGAATGTATAACAAATTCTTTTGGGCCATAAATAATGTTGCCATGTCTCTAAAGTCCTAACAAGAGCATATAATTTTTATCATAAGTAGAGTAATTCAGACTAGGCCCACTCAATTTTTCGTAAAAGTATGCAACAGGTTTGCTATCTTGTAATAACACACCTCCTAATCCAATTCCACTAGCATCACATTCAAGCTCAAAAGTCTTATTAAAATCAGAAGTTGGAGTAAAGGAGCATGTGTCAACTTAGCTTTCAATACCGTGAAGGCTTCTTCCCATGCGGTACCCCAAACAAAAGGCACATCCTTCTTTGTAAGCTCGTTGAGAGGTGCAGCAATGGTGCTGAAATCTCTCACAAAACGCCTATAGAAACCAGCGAGGCCAAGGAAACTCCTCACTTGTGTGACTGCTTTGGCCTGCGCCAACTCTCAATAGCTTCAATCTTGGCTTTATCAACTTCAATTCCTCGTGGAGTAACAACATAGCCAAGAAAAGATACTCGGTCGGTGCAAAAGGTGCACTTCCCAAGGTTACCAAACAAACGCATCACGAGAGCATTAAAACAGCACGTAAATGTTCCAAATGTTCTTCCAAAGATTTGCTATAAATCAAGATATCATCAAAATAGACTACCACAAATCGTCCAATGAAAGCACGAAACTTCGCTCATTAATCTCATGAAAGTACTAGGTGCATTAGTTAACCCAAAAGGCATGACTAACCACTCATATAATCCAAACTTAGTTTTAAATGCTGTTTTCCATTCATCTCCCAATTTCATACGAATTTGATGGTATCCACTACGCAAATCAACTTTGGAGAATATTGTAGAGCCACTCAATTCATCAAGCATATCATCTAGCCTAGGAATAGGGTGACGATAACTAATAGTAATATTATTGATGCCTCTACAATCAACACACATACGTGACGTACCATCCTTTTTTGGCACTAGAATAATAGGAACAAAGACAAGGACTAAGGGATTCGCAGATATAACCTTTGTCGAGCAGCTCATGTACTTGACGATAATCTCCTTCGCTCTCCTCCGGATTGGTACGGTATGGTGCACGGTTGGTAATGATGCACCGAATTAAGTCAATTTGATGCTCAATCCTCGAATAGGTGGTAATCCTGTGGCACGCCTTGTGGAAAGACGCCAATAACTCCCCGCAAAATGTTAGTGACAAAGAGGGGCAAAGAGGAAGGCACGCCCTCGAATGAAAATAATGCCTCTTTGCACACAAAAGCATAGCAAATAGATTTGCTAAAATCTAGCTCATCAATATCAGATTTGGTGGCAAGTAAACATGCACTTTTCAATTTAATTTCGAAGCAACAGAGATGGTTTATTATTAGGCTTCATGTGTCGTCAAATTCTTTTGCCACAATCTGATTTTCACTCTTATTTTTCTCCTGCTTTTGCTTTATTAGCTCTATTAATATCATCTTTCAAATGGACTCAGGAGTCATAGGAAGCAAAGTAATAGTTTTATCCTTATGAACAAGAGTATACTGATTGTTTCTACCATGGTGTACATAATTTTTATCAAATTGCCATGGTCTACCAAGTAACAAGGAACATGCTTGCATAGGTACCACATCACAATCAACATAATCAGATATGTAGAGATACTAAAATGCACACTAACAAAGACGTGTTACCTTCACCTTGCCGCTGTTGTTGAACCATTGGATGTAGTAAGGATGTGGATGTGGTCTTGTGGTGAGAGATAGCTTCTCCACCATCTCCATGCTAGCCAAGTTGTCAGCAGCTCCTCCATCTATGATGACGCTAATAGAACGCTCTTCACAACTCCCTTTGTATGGAACAAATTATGCCTCGATTTTGCTCAGCTTGTGTAACTCCGCACACTCAAAACACGTTGAGCAACTAAACATTCATACCGTCAAGATCTTCAAGAGCCATGTATTGTGTCTCATGATCGTAATCATCTCCACCGTGTTCCTCATGTGTAATAAGAGCCAAAGTCTCTCATCATAGTCACTAGCGGACTCATACCCACCATCCTCGTGAGTAATCATCACACGAGATTTGCATTCTCTAGCAAAATGTCCTCTTCCTTACAACGACGACAAATAATATCACTTGTGTGCCCTGCTGACGCCATGGAAGAAGAAGAGCTCTGGCAGCTCCGGCAGTGTGCTCTTGGCAGATAGTGGTGGTTGTGCCTTTTTTGTATCACGTTGGAGGTGGCACCAAAGAGGGGTGATGGTGCAAAGGAAGTAGATGATGCACGTGGTGTCCATGATGAAGGTCGACCAGCAAAAGTTAGTGCGCCAAGAATGCTCACGATCGATCAAGACTTCACGCAGCTTTACAAGCAAGATGGAATAAACGAGTGATATTATTATAATCCTTATAGTCTAGAATGGTCTGAATCTCTATTTAATCCACCCGTAAAACGTGCAACCATAGCTTCATTCTCCTCAACAATACCACATCTAATCAAGCCAGCTTTGTAATTCCCGATAATATTCTTCTACAGAGTTTTTTCCTTGTCTTAAGCGCTGCAATTTTGAAGTAATTCACGCTGATAATATGGTGGAACCCAACGAGCACGCATAGCAGTTTTCAAAGCAGCCCAAGTAGTGGAACAGATATAATCTACAATGTTCGCACCACCAAACACATGCAAAGCTAGTGAAAGCACAAACAAGCAAAGCAGAACACGCTCTCCTCGTGATATTGTAAACATGTAAATCGTTGTTCAGCTTTCTAACTCCCAAGTAAGATATATATCAGAACATATCTACCCTCAAATGGTGGAATATTCAATTTCAGCTTAGGGAGATGGTCATGATCTCGCACTGAGGGGAGCCCTAATATTGCCATTATTTGCATGTGGACGACCGGTGGTTGTGGTGCTGGTGGTTGCACGTAGTTCGATGTTGATCAACCTCATCCTCATAATCGCCCACATACTCATCATCCTCCCTGCACCACCAAAGCAGCAGTGAGCAGGAGCCAAAGAAGCACCAACAGCAGAGCAGCTGCACCAAAATTTTGTCCTCGCTCAATAGGAACACGCCGAGCTCGGCCCATACCGATTCGAAGGGGCGAGTTGTTGTCGTCAAGCAGAGGTGCGATAGGTGCAGCCATGGTGGTTGTGGAAAACGCGAGCAATTCATCAAACTTGCTATCAAGCTTTGTTTCAAACGCCTTCTCAATGCCATCTATCTTCTCCATGGCCTCACAAATCTGTTTAGCACGCCTTGCACCTGTCCAATCATCATTTGTGAAACTTATCATGTAGCCGTTTGTTCGTCAGTTCTCCCAATCAGTCTCATGGTTTGTGATCCCGCCATGGTTAGCAGCAATAGAAACACACAAGAATATGATCCTACAGACTACTAGGAAGTGGTGGTGGTGGTGTGGTGACAAATCACAACCGCAAGCAAATCTCAAATTCTTACCAGCCTACCCAAAGAGCAAAGCGGTGATCGGCAACCGCTAGTAGTCAAAACTCTCAAAGCTTGGCTATAGCGACATTAGGAGAATCAAACACACGACGAGATGTATGTGGAGCTGGGAGGCTTATAATATGGTAGCAAAAAGGTCAAGAATAATCAATTCAGAGATGCAAAGTTGAATAAACGCTCAACGACGCAGATCAGGTGGCTGGTCCTAGGCTAGATCGCATAGAGACGCGAGCCTAGTACACTAACAAAATCACGGCACCGCACGAAACAAGGGAAAAGCACACTGAATTTTTTTTTTTTTCGCCCTCTTTTTTTTTTTTTTTTTTTTTTTTTATCTGCTTTTTTTTTTTTTTTTGAAAAATCACTATAATGGCGTAGTGTCTCAAAACTCTTCCCAAGTCAAACCGACAGATGGGCACGAAATTTTTCGCCAAATTTTTTTTTCGACGATCGCCTGACCCAAAACTGAAACGGGTCAAAAAACTTTCTATAACGGGACCGCCTCAATACGCTTAGAAACACCTAAAATAGGATAGCCAGAAAATTTTTTGTCCCGTATGCGGCGTTGGAAAATTTTGGGCCTAAACGGAGGGTGGTTTCCAAAAAAATTCACCAATTTTTTTTTTTTGAAACCAACCTCTTCTACTGGACGGCAAAAGATTGCTGAATCAAACCTACTCGCATAAGGAAACAAAAATCGGAAATTAGATGGATCCCGAAAACAAATCTAATATGCAAGGAACTCGGATTGGTGGTGGATATATGGTGGTGGTATGATAGAGGCAGAGGTGTCCCGTCTTTCGATGAGATGGTGGATTTCGCTTTGGTGGAAGTCGACTTTGACGATCCGACTACGAACGCAGAGACGCCGCGCTTTAGCAATCGCTAAACCAACTCCGAGAGGTTATTGACCACGCCAGAAAGCACGATCAACCCGACCACGAGGGTCTATTTCGCGAGCAAACGAAGAACAAGCAAGAAACTGAGATTGCAATCTAGATATTGCGAATATAAGATGAAAGCTTTATTGATCAAGGTGGGTTCGTGGACGCTTTGTCCGGTCGCTGAACACAAACGGCACGCGAAGTTGCAGCTATGGCTAACTTTTGATCTAAACAAAACCTAAGTCTAAACGGTGCCCTAAGGGCTGTATATATGGAGGAAGAGGGGTGAATTTCGTGGCCCTTGGTGGAGGGGTCCAAACTAACCCTATCTCTTGTTTCCCCACACATACGGACTCTAAAAATAGCCTATACTAATGTATTTCGAAATTACATGGGCCTGGCCCAATAATAAGGTGACGAAGACACCTAGAATAGCCTCGGACGAAATTTATGGAGTGGCATCTTGTATATTTCGTCCAAGGCTTCATGCACTCATTATGGTGGCTTCAAAGTCCTGAAATCATCACTTGTAACTCCATTCTTGTCCCCTTATGCATGCCATCATCTCCATGTGGTTCTTGCTCCAATGTTCATCCTTCTCCAAGTTAGGCCCTACATTTGTAAGCAAAACAAATGTATCCAATTTAGGCAACATATATTCTCATGAACATTAGAATCATTACCAAGAAACAAAAGTACTGGTAATTTAGTTGGCGCATGCGAGCTCTAGTAATTGGTCCAAGATGTATAGCAGCAGGGCTGTGGGTGTAACAATGGTATTGATGTCCTCACACTACAACAGACTCCCTTTATAGCAACGCATTTTTCCGTATCTAAAGCCCATATATGCGTTGTTAGGTTCTTTACCAACGGTTTGGGATGCGAGCCTTATCCAAAGGTTGTTGGCACATAATGCAACGCTTATGCTTCCGCTGGTAAAAAGGATCAAGCAAGAGTACAACATATAAAACCGCTTTTACAACACCGATATACGCTGGTGATTAATATACCGAATCCAAATCTCATTGCTTGTCAACGAAGAATTTGCAACCCTTCATGTGTTTATTTACATATAAAATGTGAATAATATTATTATGTTGTAGAAATTAAATTAATGCTCCACATAATGGTGGTAAGTATGATCAAGTGAGGAAAAAACAACATACCCATGCGAGGAATAATAATTCATATATTGAACAAAACTGTTGGATTACAGTAGTTGATATTACAGGAGGAACATCATCCAAATGTGATGCATAATCTAAATATCCGTACAACTTAATTAAAACTTAACCGAGGAACATCATCCAACAAGAACAATATATATCCCTACAACTTAACTAACTAAAACTGAAAGCATCCATCATCATCATCGTGATCCCGTGACATCATCATCATTGCAAGATACTTGCCACACACCAATATAATCATCCATATATCTTCCGAATCTACAAAGGAAATAACAAAATGAACTGTTAACACACAATACATTGACATGATGCAAGTAGTGATGGGTTACCCAAAGAAATAAGAAATATTACTTCTTACAAAGGGCATTACTTCAAAAACATTGGTCGCCCAAATAGATTACGACTATTACAAAGAAAAGTTTTGACCTAAAAGTATTCCCTTACAACTCAATATACTACTTTACAACTCAATATACTACTTCAGCCACAAACAAACATAAACAGACCCAGAGAAAAATAAATCATCATTTTGACATGTATAGATTATGTCTTAAGCACCACACTCTCGTGAAGAAAAAATGTACTTAAGAAATACTTACGGTATTGTCAAATGTCCAAGCGAAGCGCTACACTTTTTCTTCCATACACAAAGACTAAAACCTCTCATTCCAAGAGATAGGAGCAAACCAAATGTTGATAATTTCATACAGCTAAAAATTCACCACATGTAAGCATGGTAGGACAGATCAATATATGTGGTTGTGGGATAATGGGAAATTCAGCAATTTACGAACCAAGACAACAAGAGTGCATGTGGGTAATTCAGCAATCTATGAATCAAAGTGGTTAGAGCTTAGTGGTCAGCTTTAGAAATGTACAAATCAAAAGGGCAAGAGCAACACTAAGAAGAACATTACTATTGTTTCCGCCTTCACAAACAGTTAACACATGGAAATCAAATACAGCTACTGAATAATGACTAGGAACACTGCCAGTATCTTGGGACAAATCTAATCGTAGTCTCCAGTCCGTCCATGATGTCAGCCTCCATCTTGATAGTGCTTGAGCTTAATGAGTGCAGCTACCGTAATAAATTACACACAATAATAAGTAAACCATTGGCAAGATGGGAGTACATAAATAAGTAGTTGAATAAGAGCGTAAAAAGGCTGCAAAATGGTTAGAGCTAATATAAGCAACAAAGGAATAAATAAATAATCACCACAATGTAAACAATCTTAGTTGAGGGTAAACTCAATGATGTACCATGAATGTAGAGATTGGCATACTGAAAATCACCGAATAGCATTGAGTATTTGTTTTTTGGAAACCTGCATGCACATAGACAAGAAGCCTCTACTTAACGAATGACAAACAGGATGATATAACTCAATCTGAAAGAAGGGGTCCCCGATTCGTCAAGTAAGAAGAGATTCCTACCTATTAACAACCACAAGAATCCAGAGATCCCAACAACAATGACAAGTTATAATCCAAATTCTGAGAATAGTAAGAGCATACACAATCAAGACATTAACACGCCAGATCATTGCAAAATGGAGAGAAGTATTTATCGGCGCTCAATCATATAAACAGGATCAAAGCAAGATCACGTAAGAAACAATGTGATTATTAATTTACCCGCTTCTCTAAAACCAAGGTGTACGTGCTTCTTCCAATAGGTCCATGCCGCCTAGTATTTGAGCTGGATGCGAGGGCCACCATTAGAAACCTACTCCCTCCACCTAAATATCCTCGACCATCGACTCATGAAAAGTGTGAAGTTGCAACAAAAACTTTGATTAGTAACTCATTAGAAGTGCCATACAGAGACCTATTAAGACTAGATCTCTCCTAAAATATTATAACTCTAGCAATAGACTATTTAATATGGGGTCCTTATATATGAAGTAGTGCTTATCTACATAAAAAGGTTGAAAGGATTACCGACTCATCTAGCAAGGATTCATGAGTTAGCAGCGTATAGGAATTTTTAAAAAATTTGATGCTCCATTGATATCTAACAATTACTAATTTAATAGAATAGCAATCAGTGCATGAATGTAAATCAACGGAGATTGGAAACCAGTCTGCAGCCTTACAAGTGTCCGTCAATGAATTGCACAAGGGCCAAACTCTTTTGACACAGATTAGCTGCAATAGAATCGGGGATGCATACCCTGACGTCTACAGGATCATAGAAGAGCAGAGGTTAGAGAATTGGGAGAGATATGACGAATCCAGGGGAGAGGATGCACTCACCGGACGAGAGCAGGACGACAGGGCCACTGGCGCCGGAGCAGACGCCCGAAACCCTAGCCATGGGTCGCGGGTGGGATTTGGTGGCCGCGAGCGCCGGATCTAGCCGGATGGGAGGGCGTGGCGGTGTGAGGTGACTCGGCTGTGCCATGATGGCGGGATTCACCTGACGTCGCTCGGATCAGCCGGCCACAGTGGCGAACGAAGAGTCTGCAAGAAGAGGGAGAGATGGGATGAGAGGGATGGGTGGTGGGGGATGCGCGAAGGGTGACGAGGGTCAAGTGAGGGGTGGGAGGTGGAGGAGAAGGAGATGAGGGGAGGTGGGAGGAGAAGGAGAGGAGGGGGCCAAGTGTGAGGTGGGAGGAGGGTGACGAGGTGGTTGGTGGCGGCGATTTAGAGAGATGAGGGGCATCGGGGCCTGCTTTCTCGATGTCCCTCTCTCTCTCTTTTCCGTGTTTTTTTTTCATATGTCCCATGATTAGATTATAAGAGCTGAAAATCTACAACGATATCTCAAGAACCTTTAATATGCGATTCATCATGAATTTTACAACGATAGTCAAAATGTTGTAGAATGTGTGTTGCTTTACATGGGGTATCCTTGTAGTGTCATCATCCTCCCTTCTTGAAATGAAGTCGCCCTCGACGGAAGTTCATCTTCCTCACCCAAATATGGCTTCAAATCTGCAATGTTAAAAGTGGACTAACTGCAAAATCTGCAGCAGCTCAAGTTTATATGCATTATCATTTACTTTCTCCAACACCTTAAAGGGACCAGAAGACGTGGCATTAGCTTTGATTTGCGCAAATCAGAAATCTATCCTTACGCAAATGTAACCAAACAAGATCTCCTGTGCAAACACAACATGTTTTCTACCCTTATCTCCAAAGAAGTTTATATTTAGCATTCATACGCTCAATGTTTTCCTTAGTTAACTCATGCATTTTTAAAATCAATTCAGACGCTCTTTAGCATCAAAATTAACCTTCTCCAAGATGGAAGAGGCAACAAATCAATAGGTGCACGAGGTAGGAAACCATACACAACTTCAAAAGGGCACATCTTAGTAGTAGAATGCAATGAACGATTATAAGCAAATTCAATATGAGGCAAGCATTCCTCCCACATTTTCTTATTTTTCTTTAGAACAGCCCTAAGCATAGTAGACAATGTTCTATTGACTACTTCAGTTTGTCCATCACTTTGGGGTGACAAGTAGTACTAAAAAGCACTTTAGTCCCCAACTTAGCCCATAAACATCTCCAAAAGTGGCTAAGAAATTTAGTATCACGATCTGAAACAATAGTATTTGGCACACCATGCAAGTTTAATAATTTCAATGAAAGAACAAATCAGCAATATTGACAAAGATCATCGCTTTTATGACATGGTATAAAGTGTGCCGCTTTTAGAATCTATCCACGACAACAAATATGTTATCCTCCCTTCTTTGTTCTAGGTAAACCTAAAACAAAGTCCATAGATATATCCTCCCAAGGAACACTAGGTACAGTGCAAAGGCATATATAAACCATGAGGATTGAGTCGTGACTTAGCTTTTTGACATGTAGTGCAATGAGCAATAAAACGCCAACATCCCGCCTCATCTTTGGCCAAAAGAAATGTGTAGCAAGTACGCCCTCCGCCTTCTTCACGCCAAAGTGTCCCATTAGTCCTCCTCCATGCGCCTCGCAACAACAAAAAAGACGAACGGAGCTAGCTGAATGCATAGCTTGTTAGCACGAACACAAATCCATCATTAACGACAAACTTGTTCCATGTTCTTCCTTCTTTACAATTCTGCAATACATCTTTAAAATCAGCATCATGCACATATTGATCTTTGATGGTCTCCAAACCAAATATTTTGAAGTCAAGTTGTGAAAGCATAGTATAGCGATTTAGACAATGCATCAAGAATAACATTTTCTTTACCCTTCTTGTGTTTAATGACATAAGGGAAAGTCTCAATGAATTCAACCCATTTAGCATGTCTATGATTCAGTTTAGCTTGACTTTTAATATGTTTCAAAGATTCATGATCGTAATGTATAACAAATTCTTTGGGCCATAAATAATGTTGCCATGTTTCTAAAGTCCTAACAAGAGCATATAATTCTTTATCATAAGTAGAGTAATTCAGACTAGGCCCACTCAATTTTTCGTAAAAGTATGCAACAGTTTTGCCATCTTGTAATAACACACCTCCTAATCCAATTCCACTAGCATCACATTCAAGCTCAAAAGTCTTATTAAAATCGAAGTTGGAGTAAAGGAGCATGTGTCAACTTAGCTTTCAATACCGTGAAGGCTTCTTCCCGTATGGTACCCCAAACAAAAGGCACATCCTTCTTTGTAAGCTCATTGAGAGGTGCAGAATGGTGCTGAAATCTCTCACAAAACGCCTATAGAAACCAGCGAGGCCAAGGAAACTCCTCACTTGTGTGACTGCTTTGGCTGCGCCAACTCTCAATAGCTTCAATCTTGGCTTTATCAACTTCAATTCCTATGGAGTAACAACATAGCCATGAAAAGATACTCGGTCGGTGCAAAAGGTGCACTTCCCAAGGTTACCAAACAAACGGCATCACATAGAGCATTAAAAACAGCACGAATGTTCCAAATGTTCTTCCAAAGATTTGCTATAAATCAAGATATCATCAAAATAGACTACCACAAATCGTCCAATGAAAGCACGAAAACTTCGCTCATTAATCTCATGAAAGTACTAGGTGCATTAGTTAACCCAAAAGGCATGACTAACCACTCATATAATCCAAACTTAGTTTTAAATGCTGTTTTCCATTCATCTCCCAATTTCATACGAATTTGATGGTATCCACTACGCAAATCAACTTTGGAGAATATTGTAGAGCCACTCAATTCATCAAGCATATCATCTAGCCTAGGAATAGGGTGACGATAACGAGTAGTAATATTATTGATGCCTCTACAATCAACACACATACGTGACGTACCATCCTTTTTTGGCACTAGAATAATAGGAACAACACAAGGACTAAGGGATTCGCGTATATAACCTTTGTCGAGCAGCTCATGTACTTGACGATAATCTCCTTCGCCTCCTCCGGATTGGTACGGTATGGTGCACGGTTGGTAATGATGCACCGAATTAAGTCAATTTGATGCTCAATCCTCGAATAGGTGGTAATCCCGTGGCACGCCTTGTGGAAAGACGCCAATAACTCCCCGCAAAATGTTAGTGACAGCAGGGGCAAAGAGGAAGGCACGCCCTCGAATGAAAATAATGCCTCTATGCACACAAAAGCATAGCAAATAGATTTGCTAAAATCTAGCTCATCAATATCAGATTTGGTGGCAAGTAAACATGCACTTTTCAATTTAATTTCGTAAACAAGAGATGGTTTATTATTAGGCTTCATGTGTCGCTCAAATTCTTTTGCCACAATCTGATTTTCACTCTTATTTTTCTCCTGCTTTTGCTTTATTAGCTCTATTAATATCATCTTTCAAAATGGACTCTGGAGTCATAGGAAGCAAAGTAATATTTTTATCCTTATGAACAAGAGTATATCGATTGTTTCTACCATGGTGTACATAATTTTATCAAATTGCCATGGTCTACCAAGTAACAAGGAACATGCTTGCATAGGTACCACATCACAATCATCATAATCAGATATGTAGAGATACTAAAATGCACACTAACAAGACGTGTTACCTTCACCTTGCCGCTGTTGTTGAACCATTGGATGTAGTAAGGATGTGGATGTGGTCTTGTGGTGAGAGATAGCTTCTCCACCTTCTCCATGCTAGCTGTTGTTGCAGCCCCTCCATCTATGATGACGCTAATAGAACGCTCCTTCACAACTCCCTTTGTATGGAACAAATTATGCCTCCGATTTTGCTCACTTGTGTAACCTCGCACACTCAAAACACGTTGAGCAACTAAACATTCATACCGCCAAAGATCTTCAAAGAGCCATGTATTGTGTCTCATGATCGTAATCATCTCCACCGTGTTCCTCATGTGTAATAAGAGCCAAAGTCTCTCATCATAGTCACTAGCGGACTCATACCCACCATCCTCAAGAGCAATCATCACACGCTGAGATTTGCATTCTCTAGCAAATGTCCTCTTCCTTACAACGATTTACAAATAATATCACTTGTGTGCCCTGCTGACGCCATGGAAGAAGAAGAGCTCTGGCAGTTCCCGGCAGTGTGCTCTTGGCGATAGTGGTGGTTGTGCCTCGCTTTCTTGTATCACGGTTGGAGGTGGCACCAAAGAGGTGATGGTGCAAAGGAAGTAGATGATGCACGTGGTGTCCATGATGAAGGTCGACTGCAGAAAAGTTAGTGCGCCAAGAATGTCACGATCCTGCACTTCACGCGCAGCTTTACAAGTAAGATGGAATAAACGAGTGATATTATTATAATCCTTATAGTCTAGAATGGTCTCAATCTCTATTTAATCCACCCAAAAACGCAAGCATAGCTTCATTCTCCTCAACAATACCACATCTAATCAAGCCAGTTTGTAATTCCCGATAATATTCTTCTACGTAGTTTTTCCTTGTCTTAAGCGCTGCAATTTTGAAGTAATTCACGCTGATAATATGGTGGAACCCAACGAGTACGCATAGCAGTTTTCAAAGCAGCCCAAGTAGTGAACAGATATAATCTACAATGTTCGACCACCAAACACATGCAAAGCTAGTGAAAGCACAAACAAGCAGCAGAACACGCCACTCCTCGTGATATTGTAAACATGTAAATCGTTGTTCAGTTTCTAACTCCCAAGTAAGATATATATCAGGAACATATCTACCCTCAAATGGTGGAATATTCAATTTCAGCTTAGGGAGATGGTCATGATCTCATACCTGAGGGGGAGCCCTAATATTGCCATTATTTGCATGTGGACGACCTGGTGGTTGTGGTGCTGGTGGTTGCACGTAGTAAGGATGTGGTTGTGGTCTTGTGGTGAGAGATAGCTTCTCCACCATCTCCATGCTAGCCAAGTTGTTACAGCTCCCTCCATCTATGATGACGCGAATAGAACTTCTCCATTCGTCATTTAACCATTTTTGCTGAAAAATTTTCTTTTCAGATTTCGATGATTTGTTGAATTTATGCATCGCCGTGTCTAGTTGTTGGTCTTAGAGTCTAGGATGCAACCGCAAATTCAACAATGCAAATACGTAAAAGATTATGCAAAGGCTCGATCGGGTTCGGATAGGATGAACTAACCCTAATTTTTTTGTGGCTTTTTCGTGGACTATAGGTATGAAGACGACTCGATCTAAACTACGAAAAATCAGAAAATCTCACCGAGCAACCCGGAAATCTGATACCACTTGATAGAGGCAAAGGTGTCCTGCCTTTCGATGAGATGGTGGATTTCGCTTTGGTGGAAGTCGACTTTGACGATCCGACTACGAAGGCGAGACGCCGCGCTTTAGCAATCGCTAAACCAACTCCGAGAGGTTATCGACCACGCCGAGCACGATCAACTCCGACCACGAGGGTCTGCTTCCTCGCGAGCAAACGAAGAACAAGCAAGAAACTGAGATTGCAACTGGATATTGCGTAATATAAGATGAAAGCTTTATTGATCAAGGTGGGGTTCTGTGGACGCTTTGTCCGGTCGTTGAACACAAATGAAGTACGCCGGTTGCAGCTATGGCGAACTTTTGATCTAAACAAAACCCAAAGTCTAAACGGTGCCCTAAGGGCTGTATATATGGAGGAAGAGGGGAGAATTTCGTGGCCCTTGGTGGAGGGGTCCAAACTAACCCTATCTCTTGTTTCCCCACACATACGGACTCTAAAATAGCCTATACTTATGTATTTCGAAATTACATGGGCCTCGGCCTAATAATAAGGTGACGAAGACCTAGAATAGCCTCCGGACGTAATTTATGAAGTGGCATCTTGTATATTTCGTCCAAGGCTTCATGCACTGCTATGGTGGCTTCAAGTCCTGAAATCATCACTTGTAACTCCATTCTGTCCTTTTGCGCATGCCATCATCTCCATGCTTGTTCTTGCTCCAATGTTCATCCTTCTCCAAGCTAGGCCCTTCATTTGTAAGCAAAACAAATGTATCCAATTTAGGCAAGATCATATTCTCATGAACATTAGAATCATTACCAAGAAACGAAAGTACTGTAATTTAGTTGGCGCATGCGAGCTCTAGTAATTGGTCCAAGACGATAGCAAATAGGGTGTGGGTGTAACAATGGTATTGATGTCCTCATCAAAGGCCGTATTTGAGGGTACTCCGGGCCTCCTGCCGCAAGCGGGGAGTATTTTCTAGATTCGCATGCTCGCCGCGAGCAGTTTGAGTATTTGTGGGTCCGACATGGACTCCGAATGACAAAATTATGACCGTTTTAGTGAACATCTGTCCATTCTATGGCAGTCCTTCAAAGTACTTCATTTTCCCGTGCGCTTTTTGCCTAACCGCCCCAAAATTTCTTCTCCTCTATGGTGGAGATATCATTTCCACATATATATTGACCGATGCCATGATGAGGACATGACTACCTTGTATATGACCAAAAATATTGCATACATGCATATTTGTCAGGTGATTTCTAGTGCAAACTATTCAATAATCTATTTATGTTATCCAGAACAAAAATACTTCACACACTTTTGTGTTTTGTCTAATTACAGGTGTATGGGACATTTGTACAATCCACATATAAAGATAAGGAAGAAAGAGATGTTTATTTGCTGTTCAAAAAGTTCTCTCACGTCACTTTTGGCCCAAGAGAAGATAGAGTCCAAGTCTCTCACGTTTTGGACTCAGATTCGACTGCATGCATATACCTGACTCAAAACGCCAACAACTTTTTCATACGGACTCGAATTGGGTGATTCTTTTTTTGTTGGAAAGTAGATTTCATGCTCTTTCCAGCACAATTGAATCACCTTAAAATCCTTCCGAGCGTTGAGTTATGGACGAAACAATCTGACGCTGCAGCAGAATCCGAGTCAAACCACAAGTCCAAAGGTGTTACGTCACCTCCACTTGGGCCCATGAGCCTTGTACGACCTAGGGTTGGTTTTAGGCTGCCTTGGGACGCCCTCCCACCTTCTTGGCCGCCACCCTTGCTCCTATATAAGTAGATCCATCTAGTAGCTTTTTCCTTGGGATTTGTTTAGTTAAAAGTTAGCCATTGCAACTTCGTACTTCGCTTGTGTCCAACGACTGCACCAAGACCGCTTACGATCCCCACCCTTATCAATACTTCATATATAGTCGCAATATTCAGATTGCTTTTATCATATTCTTGCTTGTTCTTCGATTGCTTGCGGAATAGACCTTCGTGGTCGTTGATTGTGCTCTCGTGGTCAATAACCTATCGGAGTTGGTTTAGCGATTGCTAAGGCGCAACGTCGTGCATGTTTGTAGTCGGATCGTCAAAGTCATCTTCACCAAATCGATAGTTATCATCTCATCGAAAGATCGACACCCCGCCTATCAAGTGGTATCGCTTTTCAGGTTGCTCGGTGAGATTTTATAGTTTTTCATAGTTTAGATCGCATCTGTCATTCATACCTATAGTCCATGAAAAAGCCATAAAAAAAAGTTAGATCTGTTCATCCTTTATCCAAGCCAGTCTGAGCCTTTGCAATTTTCTATTTATTGCTTGCATTGTTGAATTATCTGTTGCATCATCGTGTCAGTTGCTGGTCTTAGTGTTTAGTTCCTTTAGAGTTTCAAGTTCTATTCACATTTGTCACGCCGCCGCTGCATCATTATCCCTTCCGCTGTCCACCATCCCATCTATTAATTTCCACCACGTGCTCATGCTACTGTTCATTGTCATAATCATAGTTGAGGTCATTCACATCTTCGCCGATCCAATCTGATCTTATCTAGTTTGTCTTGGAAAGAGGGAGAAAAAAGAGAAAAAAAGAGAGAGAAAAGGAAAGAAAGAAAAAGAAAAGAGAGAGAAGAAAAGAAAAAAGTGTGAAAAAAAGAGAGAAGAGAAAAATCGGATCTATCTAGAATCAATCTCGCACTGAATTCGGATTGAATCATTTTTATGACTGTTCAAGAAAACAGGTGTATCTTCCTCATACGAAGTCCTTTTGGCTCCGTGAGTACTCAAATTGAAGCTAGAGACGAGCCGCATCTAAATAGTTGCAGAAACTAGTTAAATATTTGACACCTCAAAATCGGCTTCTAAATAGGTCTTTTGCCCTCCAAGTTCGTGAACACAGCTTGTTCCAATTTTTCGTGCCGTTTTAGAATTCTTTGACTCTCATATCAACTCGAATTGAGTGATTCTTTTGCATTGGAAAGCTTGAGTTAGTAGCATTCTTTGCAAGAATTTATTAGAAAATTGGCTCAAACTTTTCAAGAGGAAACTTGGAGAGAGAGTTGTTGTATATCCTGCTTGGCAGTTGTTTTCATCATTATCTTCACTTCTATCTTGCTGTCAAGAGCTACTTAGTATCCTTCATTGATGCTAGTTGTGCTACGCCGTGACCTCATTAGTGTTCTAGGCTCGCGTCTCTAGTCCGGTCTAGCCTAGGACCAGCACAAGATCACGTCGTTGAGCGCTTATTCAACATTGCATCTCTGAATTGATTATTGCTAATCTTTTGCTACCATATATAGCCAACCCAGCTCCACATATTTCTACACCGTGTATCGTCGTTCCCGGCAATCGCTTTACACAATCTTCGAGTTATTTGACATCGCTGGTTGCTGTCACCACCGCCGCATGGTAAGAACTTGTAAGATATTGATATTTGCTTTATCGTGAGCACTTTACAACCACATCCTAGTAGTTCATAGGAACATTATTCGGAATTGTTTCTTGTTTCTACTAATCATGATAGGTTCTCGGAGATAGAAGTTCTTGGACGATGGACACATCTTCACCATCTCGAGAGTTAGGACAACACACACAACCACATGGTCAGGTTATCTCTTTACCGCCATTTGAGGGTAGATTTAATCCTCGCTATTTATCTAGCTTGGGAGTTTGAAGTAGAACAAGTTTTAGTAACCATGACTTTTCCGAACTTGAGCGAGTACGAACTCGCCACTAGAGCATTTACTGGTTTTGCTTCAGCTTTGGTGGAGTGTGCATTGTAAGAAAAATATTGATAACCAACCCACAACTTGGAAAGATTTGAAAGATGTAATGAGACAACATTTTTCCTCCTTACTATCATCGTGAATTGCTTCGCAAATTTGAACAATTTAAACAAGGCAACAACACTGCTCATGCTTACTACAAAGAGTTCAAATCTTATATGCATCATTGTGACATAGAAGAATCTAAGGATGATACAATGAATAGATTTTTGGTGGTTTGAACAATGATATTCGTGAAAGATTTCAGATATTCCTCGTTGCATTCTCGGTATGTATGTTCGTGCTTCTACCTTTGAGAGACAGATACAGGAGGATGCATTGGGTGACTACAACAACTACTATTCTAGTTCATGCTCACCACCATCGGTTGGTTCCTCCACCGTTGAACCTACTAGAGCAGCCCCACCTCGGATTGTGAGCGCGACATCATCTCAAGAGTATGGTGCATTGTCTACGTGTGTACCTACATCAGCTACGCCTTTGCGACAAGGTAACAAAGAAGGTATTGATGATATAACTTCACATGAGAATGATGCATCCCTAGTTAACTTGAATGCATCATGTGTTGAGTTACCCGTGATTTGAGCACAACACCTATTTTAGAGAATCTTGATACTGCCATGAATGCGCCATGTGATCAAACAATTGAAATACCAACAATTTTGAGTGCACCCATTGAATTAACTATTGATGCAAAAGAATCAATGTTTAATCATTTTGATATGACCTCTAATCTTGGTGATGATTATGTGTCGAATGACTCATTGCATGTTTGCTTATCTAAGCATGTTGTAGCATGTAAATTTGATTCAAATAAGGTTTATTCACCAATGTTGGGATGGTTCAATGATGAACATTGTCAATCTTTTGAAATGAATAAGAGCTTCACTTATATGTGCAAACCGAGTTGCAATATTTTCATGCCTTCTACTTCATGTGCTAATTTTTGGCTTTAGATTTTATTAACTATGCAAGTTACTCATCTATTCATGTGTCATATATGCAAAAATCAAGGGAAGTAAAATGGATGACGATACATATACAACATGTACACCTTGTCTCTTTTGTTAGCCACATTTCAGATTAAGCAACGCCGAGGACGGCTTTATTTTCAAAAAGGAGGATGATGAGGACATGACTACCTTTGTATATGACCAAAATATTGCATACATGCATATTTGTCGTGATTTCTAGTGCAAACTATTCAATAATCTATTTATGTTATCCGTAACAAAAATACTTCACACACTTTTGTGTTTTGTCTAATTACAGGTGTATGGGACATTTGTACAATCCACATATAAAGATAAGGAAGAAAGAGATGTTTATTTGCTGTTCAAAAGTTCTCTCACGTCACTTTTGGCCCAAGAGAAGATAGAGTCCAAGTCTCTCACGTTTTGGACTCAGATTCGGACCGCATGCATATACCTGACTCAAAACGCCAACAACTTTTTCATACGGACTCGAATTGGGTGATTCTTTTTTTGTTGGAAAGTAGATTTCATGCTCTTTCCAGCACAATTGAATCACCTTAAAATCCTTCCGAGCGTTGAGTTATGGACGAAACAATCTGACGCTGCAGCAGAATCCGAGTCAAACTACAAGTCCAAAGGTGTTACGTCACCTCCACTTGGGCCCATGAGCCTTGTACGACCTAGGGTTGGTTTTAGGCTGCCTTGGGACGTCCTCCCACCTTCTTGGCCGCCACCCTTGCTCCTATATAAGTAGATCCATCTAGTAGCTTTTTCCTTGGGATTTGTTTAGTTAAAGTTAGCCATTGCAACTTCGTACTTCGCTTGTGTCCAACGACTGCACCAAGACCGCTTACGGATCCCCACCCTTATCAATACTTCATATATAGTCGCAATATTCAGATTGCTTTTATCATATTCTTGCTTGTTCTTCGATTGCTTGCAGGAATAGACCTTCGTGGTCAGGTTGATTGTGCTCTGGCGTGGTCAATAACCTATCGGAGTTGGTTTAGCGATTGCTAAGGCGCAACGTCGTGCACGTTTGTAGTCGGATCGTCAAAGTCATCTTCACCAAATCGATAGTTATCATCTCATCGAAAGATCGGGACACCCCCGCCTCTATCATGCCAGGAATGCCCTTTTGTTCTTGGCTTTCACGCGCATGAGTGACAGCATGCCATCCAGCGAAAACAAGAAGAATAAGGCATATAGTCACTGGATTTTCTTCAATTTACGCCAAATGAGATCGCCTTGATCATAGAGCATCCAGAGAAAGGTACGCTTGTCCCTACCAGGGGGCTAATGTCTATAAGCAACATAATCTCTCGAATTTCCTTCAAAAGGAAGTGCCAATGGGTTCGAAACTTGTATGAAAAACAAAGAACGAATGATGTTCTTTGACTTTCAGGCCAAAAAGTCCTGCTTAAGGCCGATTTGAGGGTACTGGCCTCCCGGCGCAAGCGGGAGTATATTCTAGATTCAAGACGCCGCCATGAAAGCAGTTTGAGTATTTGTGGGTCCGACATGGACTCAATGAGAAAATTATGACCGCTTTAGTGAACATGTGTCCATTCTATGGCGCCCTTGAAAGTACTTCATTTTCCAAAGGCGCTTTTGCCTAACCGCCCCAAAATTTCTTGTCCTCTATAGTGGAGATAGCGCTTCCACATATATATTGACCGATGCCAGAATGCCCTTTTGTTCTTGGCTTTCACGCGCATGAGTGACAAAGATGCCATCCTACGAAAAACAAGGAGAATAAGGCATATAGCCGCTTTTCAATTTACGGCCAAATGAGATTGCCTTGATCATAGAGCATCCGCAAAAGGTATGTTTGTCCCTCACTGGGGCTAATGATGTAGGTGGAACCCTAATTCATCGATCTTTCACGCTTGAGGGGATCCTACGAGGAACACGAAGAACACGCTAAGCACGAGGTTCAAAAGGAAGTGCCAATGGGTTCGTAAACTTGTCTGGGTTCAAAAACTTGCAATGATTTAATGATGTTCTTTGACTTTCAGTACAAAAAGTCCTGCTTAAGGTCAGATTTGAGGGTACTCCGGCCTCCCGGCGCAAGCGGGAGTATTTTCTAGATTCACACGCCACCGCGAAAGCAGTTTGAGTATTTGTGGGTCCGACATGGACTCAATGACAAAATTATGACCGCTTTAGTGAACATCTGTCCATTCTATGGCACTCCTTGAAAGTACTTCATTTTCCGTGCGCTTTTTGCATGAACCGCCCAAAATTTCTTGTCCTCTATAGTGGAGATATCGCTTCCACAAATATATTGACCGATGCCAGAATGCCCTTTTGTTCTTGGCTTTCACGCCGCATGAGTTACAAAGATGCCATCCGCAAAAACAAGAAGAATAAGGCATATAGTCATTTTTTCAATTTACGGCCAAATGAGATTGCCTTGATCATAGAGCATCGCAGAAGGTACGCTTGTCCCTACCAGGGGGCTAATGTCTATAAGCAACATAATCTCTCAAATTTCCTTCAAAAGGAAGTGCCAATGGGTTCGTAAACTTGTCTCAAAAAACAAATGATTTAATGATGTTCTTTGACTTTCAGGGCCAAAAGTCCTGCTTAAGGTCAGATTTGAGGGTACTCCGCCTCCCGGCGCAAGCGGGAGTAGTTTCTAGATTCGCACGCCACCGCGAAAGCAGTTTGAGTACTTGTGGGTCCGACACGGACTCAATGACAAAATTATGACCGCTTTAGTGAACATCTGTCCATTCTATGGCACTCCTTGAAAGTACTTCATTATTTCGTGCTGCTTTTGCCCGAGTGCCCCAAAATTTCTTGTCCTCTATAGAGGAGATATCGCTTCCACATATATATTGACAGATGCCAGAATGCCCTTTTGTTCTTGGCTTTCACGCATGAGTTACAAAGATGCCATCCGCAAAAACAAGGAGAATAAGGCATATAGTCACTGGATTTTCAATTTACGCCAAATGAGATCGCCTTGATCATAGAGCATCCGCAGAAGGTATATTTGTCCCTACCAGGGGACTAATGTCTATAAGCAAAATAATCTCTCAAATTTCCTTCAAAAGGAAGTGCCAATGGGTTCGTAAACTTGTCTCAAAAAACAATGATTTAATGATGTTCTTTGACTTTCAGGCCAAAAGTCCTGCTTAAGGTCAGATTTGAGGGTACTCCGGCCTCCCGGCGCAAGCGGGAGTTATTTCTAGATTCGCGACGCCATGAAAGCAGTTTGAGTATTTGTGGGTCCGACATGGACTCAATGACAAAATTATGACCGCTTTAGTGAACATCTGTCCATTCTATGGCGCCTTGAAAGTACTTCATTTTCCGCGCGCTTTTTGCCTAACCGCCCCAAAATTTCTTGTCCTCTATAGTGGAGATATCGCTTCCACAAATATATTGACCGATGCCAGAATGCCCTTTTGTTCTTGGCTTTCACGCGCATGAGTTACAAAGATGCCATCCGCGAAAACAAGAAGAATAAGGCATATAGCCGCTTCAATTTACGGCCAAATGAGATTGCCTTGATCATAGAGCATCGCAGAAGGTACGCTTTGTCCCTACCAGGGGGCTAATGTCTATAAGCAACATAATCTCTCAAATTTCCTTCAAAAGGAAGTGCCAATGGGTTCGTAAACTTGTCTCAAAAACAACGATTTAATGATGTTCTTTGACTTTCAGGCCAAAAAGTCCTGCTTAAGGTCAGATTTGAGGGTACTCCGGCCTCCCGCGCAAGCGGGAGTAGTTTTAGATTCGCACGCCACCGCGAGCAGTTTGAGTACTTGTGGGTCCGACACGGACCAATGACAAAATTATGACCGCTTTAGTGAACATCTGTCCATTCTATGGCACTCCTTGAAAGTACTTCATTATTTCGTGTGCTATTTGCCCGAGTGCCCCAAAATTTTTGTCCTCTATAGAGGAGATATCGCTTCCACATATATATTGACAGATGCCAGAATGCCCTTTTGTTCTTGGCTTTCACGCATGAGTTACAAAGATGCCATCCGCTAAAAACAAGGAGAATAAGGCATATAGTCACTGGATTTTCTTCAATTTACGCCAAATGAGATCGCCTTGATCATAGAGCATCTGCAGAAGGTATATTTGTCCCTACCAGGGGACTAATGTCTATAAGCAAAATAATCTCTCGAATTTCCTTCAAAAGGAAGTGCCAATGGGTTCGTAAACTTGTCTCAAAAAACAATGATTTAATGATGTTCTTTGACTTTCAGTACAAAAGTCCTGCTTAAGGTCAGATTTGAGGGTACTCCGGCCTCCCGGCGCAAGCGGGAGTATTTTAGATTCGCACGCCACCGAAAGCAGTTTGAGTATTTGTGGGTCCGACATGGACTCAATGACAAAATTATGACCGCTTTAGTGAACATCTGTCCATTCTATGGCGCCCTTGAAAGTACTTCATTTTCCGCGCGCTTTTTGCCTAACCGCCCCAAAATTTCTTGTCCTCTATAGTGGAGATATCGCTTCCACAAATATATTGACCGATGCCAGAATGCCCTTTTGTTCTTGGCTTTCACGCCGCATGAGTTACAAAGATGCCATCCGCGAAAACAAGAAGAATAAGGCATATAGCCGCTTTTCAATTTACGGCCAAATGAGATTGCCTTGATCATAGAGCATCGCAGAAGGTACGCTTGTCCCTACCAGGGGGCTAATGTCTATAAGCAACATAATCTCTCAAATTTCCTTCAAAAGGAAGTGCCAATGGGTTCGTAAACTTGTCTCAAAAACAAATGATTTAATGATGTTCTTTGACTTTCAGTACAAAAGTCCTGCTTAAGGCCAGATTTGAGGGTACTCCGGCCTCCCGGCGCAAGCGGGAGTAGTTTTAGATTCGCACGCCACCGCGAAAGCAGTTTGAGTACTTGTGGGTCCGACACGGACCAATGACAAAATTATGACCGCTTTAGTGAACATCTGTCCATTCTATGGCACTCCTTGAAAGTACTTCATTATTTCGTGCTATTTGCCCGAGTGCCCTAAAATTTTGTCCTCTATAGAGGAGATATCGCTTCCACATATATATTGACAGATGCCAGAATGCCCTTTTGTTCTTGGCTTTCACGCCGCATGAGTTACAAAGATGCCATCCGCGAAAAACAAGGAGAATAAGGCATATAGTCACTGGATTTTCTTCAATTTACGCCCAAATGAGATCGCCTTGATCATAGAGCATCTGCAGAAGGTATATTTGTCCCTACCAGGGGACTAATGTCTATAAGCAAAATAATCTCTCAATTTCCTTCAAAAGGAAGTGCCAATGGGTTCGTAAACTTGTCCAAAAACAAATGATTTAATGATGTTCTTTGACTTTCAGGGCCAAAAAGTCCTGCTTAAGGTCGTATTTGAGGGTACTCCGGGCCTCCTGGCGCAAGCGGGGAGTATTTTCTAGATTCGCACGCCGCCATGAAAGCAGTTTGAGTATTTGTGGGTCCGACATGGACTCAATGACAAAATTATGACCGCTTTAGTGAACATCTGTCCATTCTATGGCGCCCTTGAAAGTACTTCATTTTCCGCGCTTTTTGCCTAACCGCCCCAAAATTTCTTGTCCTCTATAGTGGAGATATCGCTTCCACAAATATATTGACCGATGCCAGAATGCCCTTTTGTTCTTGGCTTTCACGCCGCATGAGTTACAAAGATGCCATCCGCGAAAACAAGAAGAATAAGGCATATAGCAGCTTTTCAATTTACGGCCAAATGAGATTGCCTTGATCATAGAGCATCAGCAGAAGGTACGCTTGTCCCTACCAGGGGGCTAATGTCTATAAGCAACATAATCTCTCAAATTTCCTTCAAAAGGAAGTGCCAATGGGTTCGTAAACTTGTCCAAAAACAATGATTTAATGATGTTCTTTGACTTTCAGGCCAAAAAGTCCTGCTTAAGGCAGATTTGAGGGTACTCCGGCCTCCCGGCGCAAGCGGGAGTAGTTTCTAGATTCGCACGCCACCGCGAGCAGTTTGAGTACTTGTGGGTCCGACACGGACCAATGACAAAATTATGACCGCTTTAGTGAACATCTGTCCATTCTATGGCACTCCTTGAAAGTACTTCATTATTTCGTGTGCTATTTGCCCGAGTGCCCCAAAATTTTTGTCCTCTATAGAGGAGATATCGCTTCCACATATATATTGACAGATGCCAGAATGCCCTTTTGTTCTTGGCTTTCACGCATGAGTTACAAAGATGCCATCCGCTAAAACAAGGAGAATAAGGCATATAGTCACTGGATTTTCTTCAATTTACGCCAAATGAGATCGCCTTGATCATAGAGCATCCGCAGAAGGTATATTTGTCCCTACCAGGGGACTAATGTCTATAAGCAAAATAATCTCTCAATTTCCTTCAAAAGGAAGTGCCAATGGGTTCGTAAACTTGTCTCAAAAAACAATGATTTAATGATGTTCTTTGACTTTCAGGCCAAAAAGTCCTGCTTAAGGTCAGATTTGAGGGTACTCCGGCCTCCCGCGCAAGCGGGAGTATTTCTAGATTCGCACGCCATGAAAGCAGTTTGAGTATTTGTGGGTCCGACATGGACTCAATGACAAAATTATGACCGCTTTAGTGAACATCTGTCCATTCTATGGCGCCCTTGAAAGTACTTCATTTTCCCGCGCGCTTTTTGCCTAACCGCCCCAAAATTTCTTGTCCTCTATAGTGGAGATATCGCTTCCACAAATATATTGACCGATGCCAGAATGCCCTTTTGTTCTTGGCTTTCACGCCGCATGAGTTACAAAGATGCCATCCGCGAAAAACAAGAAGAATAAGGCATATAGCCGCTTCAATTTACGGCCAAATGAGATCGCCTTGATCATAGAGCATCGCAGAAGGTACGCTTTGTCCCTACCAGGGGGCTAATGTCTATAAGCAACATAATCTCTCAAATTTCCTTCAAAAGGAAGTGCCAATGGGTTCGTAAACTTGTCTCAAAAAACAATGATTTAATGATGTTCTTTGACTTTCAGGCAAAAGTCCTGCTTAAGGTCAGATTTGAGGGTACTCCGGCCTCCCGGCGCAAGCGGGAGTAGTTTCTAGATTCGCACGCCACCGCGAAAGCAGTTTGAGTACTTGTGGGTCCGACATGGACTCAATGACAAAATTATGACCGCTTTAGTGAACATCCGTCCATTCTATGGCACTCCTTGAAAGTACTTCATTATTTCGTGCTATTTGCCCGAGTGCCCCAAAATTTCTTGTCCTCTATAGAGGAGATATCGCTTCCACATATATATTGACAGATGCCAGAATGCCCTTTTGTTCTTGGCTTTCACGCCGCATGAGTTACAAAGATGCCATCCGCCAAAACAAGGAGAATAAGGCATATAGTCATGGATTTTCTTCAATTTACGCCAAATGAGATCGCCTTGATCATAGAGCATCTGCAGAAGGTATATTTGTCCCTACCAGGGGACTAATGTCTATAAGCAAAATAATCTCTCAATTTCCTTCAAAAGGAAGTGCCAATGGGTTCGTAAACTTGTCTCAAAAACAATGATTTAATGATGTTCTTTGACTTTCACTGGCCAAAAAGTCCTGCTTAAGGTCAGATTTGAGGGTACTCCGGCCTCCCGTTCTTGGCGCAAGCGGGAGTATATTTCTAGATTCGCACGCCACCGAAAGCAGTTTGAGTATTTGTGGGTCCGACATGGACTCAATGACAAAATTATGACCGCTTTAGTGAACATCTGTCCATTCTATGGCACCCTTGAAAGTACTTCATTTTTCGTGCGCTTTTGCCTAACCGCCCCAAAATTTCTTGTCCTCTATAGTGGAGATATCGCTTCCACATATATATTGACCGATGCCAGAATGCCCTTTTGTTCTTGGCTTTCACGCCGCATGAGTTACAAAGATGCCATCCGCGAAAACAAGGAGAATAAGGCATATAGTCATGGATTTTCTTCAATTTACGCCAAATGAGATCGCCTTGATCATAGAGCATCGCAGAAGGTATATTTGTCCCTACCAGGGGACTAATGTCTATAAGCAACATAATCTCTCAAATTTCCTTCAAAAGGAAGTGCCAATGGGTTCGTAAACTTGTCTCAAAAACAATGATTTAATGATGTTCTTTGACTTTCAAGCCAAAAAGTCCTGCTTAAGGCTGATTTGAGGGTACTCCGCCTCCCGGCGCAAGCGGGAGTAGTTTCTAGATTCGCACGCCACCGCGAAAGCAGTTTGAGTACTTGTGGGTCCGACATGGACTCAATGACAAAATTATGACCGCTTTAGTGAACATCTGTCCATTCTATGGCAGTCCTTGAAAGTACTTCATTTTTCCGTGCGCTTTTTGCCTAACCGCCCCAAAATTTCTTGTCCTCTATAGTGGAGATATCGCTTCCACAAATATATTGACCGATGCCAGAATGCCCTTTTGTTCTTGGCTTTCACGCCGCATGAGTTACAAAGATGCCATCCGCGAAAACAAGAAGAATAAGGCATATAGTCAGCTTTTCAATTTACGGCCAAATGAGATCGCCTTGATCATAGAGCATCGCAGAAGGTACGCTTGTCCCTACCAGGGGGCTAATGTCTATAAGCAACATAATCTCTCAAATTTCCTTCAAAAGGAAGTGCCAATGGGTTCGTAAACTTGTCTCAAAAAACAAATGATTTAATGATGTTCTTTGACTTTCAGGCCAAAAAGTCCTGCTTAAGGTCAGATTTGAGGGTACTCCGGCCTCCCGGCGCAAGCGGGAGTAGTTTCTAGATTCGCACGCCACCGCGAAAGCAGTTTGAGTACTTGTGGGTCCGACACGGACTCAATGACAAAATTATGACCGCTTTAGTGAACATCTGTCCATTCTATGGCACTCCTTGAAAGTACTTCATTATTTCGTGTGCTATTTGCCCGAGTGCCCCAAAATTTCTTGTCCTCTATAGAGGAGATATCGCTTCCACATATATATTGACAGATGCCAGAATGCCCTTTTGTTCTTGGCTTTCACGTGCATGAGTTACAAAGATGCCATCCGCCAAAACAAGGAGAATAAGGCATATAGTCACTGGATTTTCTTCAATTTACGCCAAATGAGATCGCCTTGATCATAGAGCATCTGCAGAAGGTATATTTGTCCCTACCAGGGGACTAATGTCTATAAGCAAAATAATCTCTCAATTTCCTTCAAAAGGAAGTGCCAATGGGTTCGTAAACTTGTCTCAAAAAACAATGATTTAATGATGTTCTTTGACTTTCAGGCCAAAAAGTCCTGCTTAAGGTCAGATTTGAGGGTACTCCGGCCTCCCGGCGCAAGCGGGAGTATTTTCTAGATTCGCACGCCGCCATGAAAGCAGTTTGAGTATTTGTGGGTCCGACATGGACTCAATGACAAAATTATGACCGCTTTAGTGAACATCTGTCCATTCTATGGCGCCTTGAAAGTACTTCATTTTCCGCGCGCTTTTTGCCTAACCGCCCCAAAATTTCTTGTCCTCTATAGTGGAGATATCGCTTCCACAAATATATTGACCGATGCCAGAATGCCCTTTTGTTCTTGGCTTTCACGCCGCATGAGTTACAAAGATGCCATCCGCGAAAACAAGAAGAATAAGGCATATAGCCGCTTCAATTTACGGCCAAATGAGATTGCCCTGATCATAGAGCATCGCAGAAGGTACGCTTGTCCCTACCAGGGGGCTAATGTCTATAAGCAACATAATCTCTCAAATTTCCTTCAAAAGGAAGTGCCAATGGGTTCGTAAACTTGTCTCAAAAACAATGATTTAATGATGTTCTTTGACTTTCGTACCAAAAAGTCCTGCTTAAGGCCAGATTTGAGGGTACTCCGGCCTCCCGCGCAAGCGGGAGTAGTTTCTAGATTCGCACGCCACCGCGAAAGCAGTTTGAGTACTTGTGGGTCCGACACGGACCAATGACAAAATTATGACCGCTTTAGTGAACATCTGTCCATTCTATGGCACTCCTTGAAAGTACTTCATTATTTCGTGTGCTATTTGCCCGAGTGCCCCAAAATTTCTTGTCCTCTATAGAGGAGATATCGCTTCCACATATATATTGACAGATGCTAGAATGCCCTTTTGTTCTTGGCTTTCACGCATGAGTTACAAAGATGCCATCCGCAAAAACAAGGAGAATAAGGCATATAGTCACTGGATTTTCTTCAATTTACGCCCAAATGAGATCGCCTTGATCATAGAGCATCTGCAGAAGGTATATTTGTCCCTACCAGGGGACTAATGTCTATAAGCAAAATAATCTCTCAATTTCCTTCAAAAGGAAGTGCCAATGGGTTCGTAAACTTGTCCAAAAACAATGATTTAATGATGTTCTTTGACTTTCAGTACAAAAAGTCCCGCTTAAGGTCAGATTTGAGGGTACTCCGCCTCCCGCGCAAGCGGGAGTATTTTCTAGATTCGCACGCCGCATGAAAGCAGTTTGAGTATTTGTGGGTCCGACATGGACTCAATGACAAAATTATGACCGCTTTAGTGAACATCTGTCCATTCTATGGCGCCCTTGAAAGTACTTCATTTTCCGCGCGCTTTTTGCCTAACCGCCCCAAAATTTCTTGTCCTCTATAGTGGAGATATCGCTTCCACAAATATATTGACCGATGCCAGAATGCCCTTTTGTTCTTGGCTTTCACGCCGCATGAGTTACAAAGATGCCATCCGCTAAAACAAGAAGAATAAGGCATATAGTCGCTTTCAATTTACGGCCAAATGAGATTGCCTTGATCATAGAGCATCGCAGAAGGTACGCTTGTCCCTACCAGGGGGCTAATGTCTATAAGCAACATAATCTCTCAAATTTCCTTCAAAAGGAAGTGCCAATGGGTTCGTAAACTTGTCTCAAAAACAAATGATTTAATGATGTTCTTTGACTTTCAGGCCAAAAAGTCCTGCTTAAGGTCAGATTTGAGGGTACTCCGGCCTCCCGCGCAAGCGGGAGTAGTTTCTAGATTCGCACGCCACCGCGAAAGCAGTTTGAGTACTTGTGGGTCCGACACGGACCAATGACAAAATTATGACCGCTTTAGTGAACATCTGTCCATTCTATGGCACTCCTTGAAAGTACTTCATTATTTCGTGTGCTATTTGCCTCGAGTGCCCCAAAATTTCTTGTCCTCTATAGAGGAGATATCGCTTCCACATATATATTGACAGATGCCAGAATGCCCTTTTGTTCTTGGCTTTCACGCCGCATGAGTTACAAAGATGCCATCCGCGAAAACAAGGAGAATAAGGCATATAGTCACTGGATTTTCTTCAATTTACGCCAAATGAGATCGCCTTGATCATAGAGCATCCGCAGAAGGTATATTTGTCCCTACCAGGGGACTAATGTCTATAAGCAAAATAATCTCTCAAATTTCCTTCAAAAGGAAGTGCCAATGGGTTCGTAAACTTGTCTCAAAAACAATGATTTAATGATGTTCTTTGACTTTCAGGGCCAAAAGTCCTGCTTAAGGTCAGATTTGAGGGTACTCCGGCCTCCCGCGCAAGCGGGAGTATTTTCTAGATTCGCACGCCATGCGAAAGCAGTTTGAGTATTTGTGGGTCCGACATGGACTCAATGACAAAATTATGACCGCTTTAGTGAACATCTGTCCATTCTATGGCAGCCCTTGAAAGTACTTCATTTTCCGCGCGCTTTTTGCCTAACCGCCCCAAAATTTCTTGTCCTCTATAGTGGAGATATCGCTTCCACAAATATATTGACCGATGCCAGAATGCCCTTTTGTTCTTGGCTTTCACGCGCATGAGTTACAAAGATGCCATCCGCGAAAACAAGAAGAATAAGGCATATAGTCGCTTTTTTCAATTTACGGCCAAATGAGATCGCCTTGATCATAGAGCATCGCAGAAGGTACGCTTGTCCCTACCAGGGGGCTAATGTCTATAAGCAACATAATCTCTCAAATTTCCTTCAAAAGGAAGTGCCAATGGGTTCGTAAACTTGTCTCAAAAACAAATGATTTAATGATGTTCTTTGACTTTCAGGCCAAAAGTCCTGCTTAAGGTCAGATTTGAGGGTACTCCGGCCTCCCGCGCAAGCGGGAGTAGTTTCTAGATTCGCACGCCACCGCGAAAGCAGTTTGAGTACTTGTGGGTCCGACACGGACCAATGACAAAATTATGACCGCTTTAGTGAACATCTGTCCATTCTATGGCACTCCTTGAAAGTACTTCATTATTTCGTGTGCTATTTGCCTGAGTGCCCCAAAATTTCTTGTCCTCTATAGAGGAGATATCGCTTCCACATATATATTGACAGATGCTAGAATGCCCTTTTGTTCTTGGCTTTCACGCCGCATGAGTTACAAAGATGCCATCCGCGAAAACAAGGAGAATAAGGCATATAGTCACTGGATTTTCTTCAATTTACGCCAAATGAGATCGCCTTGATCATAGAGCATCCGCAGAAGGTATATTTGTCCCTACCAGGGGACTAATGTCTATAAGCAAAATAATCTCTCAATTTCCTTCAAAAGGAAGTGCCAATGGGTTCGTAAACTTGTCCAAAAAACAATGATTTAATGATGTTCTTTGACTTTCAGGCCAAAAGTCCTGCTTAAGGTCAGATTTGAGGGTACTCCGGCCTCCCGCGCAAGCGGGAGTTATTTCTAGATTCGCACGCCGCCATGAAAGCAGTTTGAGTATTTGTGGGTCCGACATGGACTCAATGACAAAATTATGACCGCTTTAGTGAACATCTGTCCATTCTATGGCGCCCTTGAAAGTACTTCATTTTCCCGCGCGCTTTTGCCTAACCGCCCCAAAATTTCTTGTCCTCTATAGTGGAGATATCGCTTCCACAAATATATTGACCGATGCCAGAATGCCCTTTTGTTCTTGGCTTTCACGCCGCATGAGTTACAAAGATGCCATCCGCGAAAAACAAGAAGAATAAGGCATATAGCATTCAATTTACGGCCAAATGAGATTGCCTTGATCATAGAGCATCGCAGAAGGTACGCTTGTCCCTACCAGGGGGCTAATGTCTATAAGCAACATAATCTCTCAAATTTCCTTCAAAAGGAAGTGCCAATGGGTTCGTAAACTTGTCTCAAAAACAATGATTTAATGATGTTCTTTGACTTTCAGGCCAAAAGTCCTGCTTAAGGTCAGATTTGAGGGTACTCCGCCTCCCGCGCAAGCGGGAGTAGTTTTAGATTCGCACGCCACCGCGAGCAGTTTGAGTACTTGTGGGTCCGACACGGACTCAATGACAAAATTATGACCGCTTTAGTGAACATCTGTCCATTCTATGGCACTCCTTGAAAGTACTTCATTATTTCGTGTGCTATTTGCCCGAGTGCCCCAAAATTTCTTGTCCTCTATAGAGGAGATATCGCTTCCACATATATATTGACAGATGCCAGAATGCCCTTTTGTTCTTGGCTTTCACGCCGCATGAGTTACAAAGATGCCATCCGCTAAAACAAGGAGAATAAGGCATATAGTCACTGGATTTTCTTCAATTTACGCCAAATGAGATCGCCTTGATCATAGAGCATCTGCAGAAGGTATATTTGTCCCTACCAGGGGACTAATGTCTATAAGCAAAATAATCTCTCGAATTTCCTTCAAAAGGAAGTGCCAATGGGTTCGTAAACTTGTCCAAAAACAATGATTTAATGATGTTCTTTGACTTTCAGGCCAAAAAGTCCCGCTTAAGGTCAGATTTGAGGGTACTCCGGCCTCCCGGCGCAAGCGGGAGTATTTTCTAGATTCGCACGCCGCCATGAAAGCAGTTTGAGTATTTGTGGGTCCGACATGGACTCAATGACAAAATTATGACCGCTTTAGTGAACATCCGTCCATTCTATGGCGCCCTTGAAAGTACTTCATTTTCCGCGCGCTTTTGCCTAACCGCCCCAAAATTTCTTGTCCTCTATAGTGGAGATATCGCTTCCACAAATATATTGACCGATGCCAGAATGCCCTTTTGTTCTTGGCTTTCACGCCGCATGAGTTACAAAGATGCCATCCGCAAAAACAAGAAGAATAAGGCATATAGTCATTTTTTCAATTTACGGCCAAATGAGATTGCCTTGATCATAGAGCATCGCAGAAGGTACGCTTGTCCCTACCAGGGGCTAATGTCTATAAGCAACATAATCTCTCAAATTTCCTTCAAAAGGAAGTGCCAATGGGTTCGTAAACTTGTCTCAAAAACAATGATTTAATGATGTTCTTTGACTTTCAGTACCAAAAAGTCCTGCTTAAGGTCAGATTTGAGGGTACTCCGCCTCCCGCGCAAGCGGGAGTAGTTTTAGATTCGCACGCCACCGAAAGCAGTTTGAGTACTTGTGGGTCCGACACGGACCAATGACAAAATTATGACCGCTTTAGTGAACATCTGTCCATTCTATGGCACTCCTTGAAAGTACTTCATTATTTCGTGTGCTATTTGCCCGAGTGCCCCAAAATTTCTTGTCCTCTATAGAGGAGATATCGCTTCCACATATATATTGACAGATGCCAGAATGCCCTTTTGTTCTTGGCTTTCACGCCGCATGAGTTACAAAGATGCCATCCGCGAAAACAAGGAGAATAAGGCATATAGTCACTGGATTTTCTTCAATTTACGGCCAAATGAGATCGCCTTGATCATAGAGCATCTGCAGAAGGTATATTTGTCCCTACCAGGGGACTAATGTCTATAAGCAAAATAATCTCTCAATTTCCTTCAAAAGGAAGTGCCAATGGGTTCGTAAACTTGTCTCAAAAACAAATGATTTAATGATGTTCTTTGACTTTCAGGCCAAAAGTCCTGCTTAAGGTCAGATTTGAGGGTACTCCGCCTCCCGCGCAAGCGGGAGTATTTTCTAGATTCGCACGCCGCCGCGAAAGCAGTTTGAGTATTTGTGGGTCCGACATGGACTCAATGACAAAATTATGACCGCTTTAGTGAACATCTGTCCATTCTATGGCAGCCTTGAAAGTACTTCATTTTCCGTGCGCTTTTTGCCTAACCGCCCCAAAATTTCTTGTCCTCTATAGTGGAGATATCGCTTCCACAAATATATTGACCGATGCCAGAATGCCCTTTTGTTCTTGGCTTTCACGCCGCATGAGTTACAAAGATGCCATCCGCGAAAACAAGAAGAATAAGGCATATAGCAGCGCTTTCAATTTACGGCCAAATGAGATTGCCTTGATCATAGAGCATCGCAGAAGGTATATTTGTCCCTACCAGGGGGCTAATGTCTATAAGCAACATAATCTCTCAAATTTCCTTCAAAAGGAAGTGCCAATGGGTTCGTAAACTTGTCTCAAAAAAAATGATTTAATGATGTTCTTTGACTTTCGTACCAAAAAGTCCTGCTTAAGGTCAGATTTGAGGGTACTCCGCCTCCTCGCGCAAGCGGGAGTAGTTTCTAGATTCGCACGCCACCGCGAAAGCAGTTTGAGTACTTGTGGGTCCGACACGGACTCAATGACAAAATTATGACCGCTTTAGTGAACATCTGTCCATTCTATGGCACTCCTTGAAAGTACTTCATTATTTCGTGTGCTATTTGCCTAACCGTGCCCCAAAATTTCTTGTCCTCTATAGAGGAGATATCGCTTCCACATATATATTGACAGATGCCAGAATGCCCTTTTGTTCTTGGCTTTCACGCATGATGAGTTACAAAGATGCCATCCGCAAAAACAAGGAGAATAAGGCATATAGTCACTGGATTTTCTTCAATTTACGGCCAAATGAGATTGCCTTGATCATAGAGCATCCGCAGAAGGTATATTTGTCCCTACCAGGGGGTGAAATGTCTATAAGCAAAATAATCTCTCAAATTTCCTTCAAAAGGAAGTGCCAATGGGTTCGTAAACTTGTCTCAAAAAACAATGATTTAATGATGTTCTTTGACTTTCAGTACCAAAAGTCCTGCTTAAGGTCAGATTTGAGGGTACTCCGGCCTCCCGCGCAAGCGGGAGTATTTCTAGATTCGCACGCCACCGCGAAAGCAGTTTGAGTACTTGTGGGTCCGACATGGACCAATGACAAAATTATGACCGCTTTAGTGAACATCTGTCCATTCTATGGCACTCCTTGAAAGTACTTCATTATTTCGTGCTATTTGCCCGAGTGCCCCAAAATTTCTTGTCCTCTATAGAGGAGATATCGCTTCCACATATATATTGACAGATGCCAGAATGCCCTTTTGTTCTTGGCTTTCACGCCGCATGAGTTACAAAGATGCCATCCGCTAAAACAAGGAGAATAAGGCATATAGTCACTGGATTTTCTTCAATTTACGCCAAATGAGATCGCCTTGATCATAGAGCATCTGCAGAAGGTATATTTGTCCCTACCAGGGGACTAATGTCTATAAGCAAAATAATCTCTCAATTTCCTTCAAAAGGAAGTGCCAATGGGTTCGTAAACTTGTCCAAAAAACAATGATTTAATGATGTTCTTTGACTTTCAGGGCCAAAAGTCCTGCTTAAGGCCAGATTTGAGGGTACTCCGCCTCCCGCGCACGGGAGTATTTTTAGATTCGCACGCCGCCATGAAAGCAGTTTGAGTATTTGTGGGTCCGACATGGACTCAATGACAAAATTATGACCGCTTTAGTGAACATCTGTCCATTCTATGGCACTCCTTGAAAGTACTTCATTTTCCGCGCGCTTTTTGCCTAACCGCCCCAAAATTTCTTGTCCTCTATAGTGGAGATATCGCTTCCACAAATATATTGACCGATGCCAGAATGCCCTTTTGTTCTTGGCTTTCACGCCGCATGAGTTACAAAGATGCCATCCGCCAAAAACAAGAAGAATAAGGCATATAGTCGCTTTTCAATTTACGGCCAAATGAGATTGCCTTGATCATAGAGCATCGCAGAAGGTACGCTTTGTCCCTACCAGGGGGCTAATGTCTATAAGCAACATAATCTCTCAAATTTCCTTCAAAAGGAAGTGCCAATGGGTTCGTAAACTTGTCTCAAAAAACAATGATTTAATGATGTTCTTTGACTTTCAGTGCCAAAAAGTCCTGCTTAAGGTCAGATTTGAGGGTACTCCGGCCTCCCGCGCAAGCGGGAGTAGTTTTAGATTCGCACGCCACCGCGAAAGCAGTTTGAGTACTTGTGGGTCCGACACGGACTCAATGACAAAATTATGACCGCTTTAGTGAACATCTGTCCATTCTATGGCACTCCTTGAAAGTACTTCATTATTTCGTGCTATTTGCCTCGAGTGCCCCAAAATTTCTTGTCCTCTATAGAGGAGATATCGCTTCCACATATATATTGACAGATGCCAGAATGCCCTTTTGTTCTTGGCTTTCACGCCGCATGAGTTACAAAGATGCCATCCGCGAAAACAAGGAGAATAAGGCATATAGTCACTGGATTTTCTTCAATTTACGCCAAATGAGATCGCCTTGATCATAGAGCATCTGCAGAAGGTATATTTGTCCCTACCAGGGGACTAATGTCTATAAGCAAAATAATCTCTCAATTTCCTTCAAAAGGAAGTGCCAATGGGTTCGTAAACTTGTCTCAAAAAACAATGATTTAATGATGTTCTTTGACTTTCGTACCAAAAGTCCCGCTTAAGGTCAGATTTGAGGGTACTCCGGCCTCCCGCGCAAGCGGGAGTATTTCTAGATTCGCACGCCACCATGAAAGCAGTTTGAGTATTTGTGGGTCCGACATGGACTCAATGACAAAATTATGACCGCTTTAGTGAACATCTGTCCATTCTATGGCAGTCCTTGAAAGTACTTCATTTTCCGCGCGCTTTTGCCTAACCGCCCAAAATTTCTTGTCCTCTATAGTGGAGATATCGCTTCCACAAATATATTGACCGATGCCAGAATGCCCTTTTGTTCTTGGCTTTCACGCCGCATGAGTTACAAAGATGCCATCCGCGAAAAACAAGAAGAATAAGGCATATAGCCGCTTTTTCAATTTACGGCCAAATGAGATTGCCTTGATCATAGAGCATCGCAGAAGGTACGCTTGTCCCTACCAGGGGGCTAATGTCTATAAGCAACATAATCTCTCAAATTTCCTTCAAAAGGAAGTGCCAATGGGTTCGTAAACTTGTCTCAAAAACAATGATTTAATGATGTTCTTTGACTTTCAGTACAAAAAGTCCTGCTTAAGGTCAGATTTGAGGGTACTCCGGCCTCCCGGCGCAAGCGGGAGTAGTTTCTAGATTCGCACGCCACCGCGAAAGCAGTTTGAGTACTTGTGGGTCCGACACGGACCAATGACAAAATTATGACCGCTTTAGTGAACATCTGTCCATTCTATGGCACTCCTTGAAAGTACTTCATTATTTCGTGTGCTATTTGCCTCGAGTGCCCCAAAATTTCTTGTCCTCTATAGAGGAGATATCGCTTCCACATATATATTGACAGATGCCAGAATGCCCTTTTGTTCTTGGCTTTCACGCCGCATGAGTTACAAAGATGCCATCCGCAAAAACAAGGAGAATAAGGCATATAGTCACTGGATTTTCTTCAATTTACGCCAAATGAGATCGCCTTGATCATAGAGCATCTCGCAGAAGGTATATTTGTCCCTACCAGGGGACTAATGTCTATAAGCAAAATAATCTCTCAATTTCCTTCAAAAGGAAGTGCCAATGGGTTCGTAAACTTGTCCAAAAAACAATGATTTAATGATGTTCTTTGACTTTCAGGGCCAAAAAGTCCTGCTTAAGGCCGTATTTGAGGGTACTCCGGGCCTCCTGGCGCAAGCGGGGAGTTATTTCTAGATTCGCACGCTCGCCGCGAGCAGTTTGAGTATTTGTGGGTCCGACATGGACTCCGAATGACAAAATTATGACCGTTTTAGTGAACATCTGTCCATTCTATGGCAGTCCTTGAAAGTACTTCATTTTCCCGTGCGCTTTTTGCCTAACCGCCCCAAAATTTCTTGTCCTCTATAGTGGAGATATCGTTTCCACAAATATATTGACCGATGCCAGGAATGCCCTTTTGTTCTTGGCTTTCACGCGCATGAGTTACAAAGATGCCATCCGCAAAAACAAGAAGAATAAGGCATATAGCCACTTTTTCAATTTACGGCCAAATGAGATTGCCTTGATCATAGAGCATCCGCAGAAGGTACGCTTGTCCCTACCAGGGGGCTAATGTCTATAAGCAACATAATCTCTCAAATTTCCTTCAAAAGGAAGTGCCAATGGGTTCGTAAACTTGTCTCAAAAACAATGATTTAATGATGTTCTTTGACTTTCAGGCCAAAAAGTCCTGCTTAAGGTCAGATTTGAGGGTACTCCGGCCTCCCGCGCAAGCGGGAGTAGTTTTAGATTCGCACGCCACCGCGAAAGCAGTTTGAGTACTTGTGGGTCCGACACGGACCAATGACAAAATTATGACCGCTTTAGTGAACATCTGTCCATTCTATGGCACTCCTTGAAAGTACTTCATTATTTCGTGCTATTTGCCTCGAGTGCCCCAAAATTTCTTGTCCTCTATAGAGGAGATATCGCTTCCACATATATATTGACAGATGCCAGAATGCCCTTTTGTTCTTGGCTTTCACGCCGCATGAGTTACAAAGATGCCATCCGCGAAAACAAGGAGAATAAGGCATATAGTCACTGGATTTTCTTCAATTTACGCCAAATGAGATCGCCTTGATCATAGAGCATCTGCAGAAGGTATATTTGTCCCTACCAGGGGACTAATGTCTATAAGCAAAATAATCTCTCAATTTCCTTCAAAAGGAAGTGCCAATGGGTTCGTAAACTTGTCTCAAAAACAATGATTTAATGATGTTCTTTGACTTTCAGGCCAAAAAGTCCTGCTTAAGGTCAGATTTGAGGGTACTCCGGCCTCCCGCGCGCAAGCGGGAGTATTTTCTAGATTCGCACGCCGCCATGAAAGCAGTTTGAGTATTTGTGGGTCCGACATGGACTCAATGACAAAATTATGACCGCTTTAGTGAACATCTGTCCATTCTATGGCAGCCCTTGAAAGTACTTCATTTTCCGCGCGCTTTTTGCCTAACCGCCCCAAAATTTCTTGTCCTCTATAGTGGAGATATCGCTTCCACAAATATATTGACCGATGCCAGAATGCCCTTTTGTTCTTGGCTTTCACGCCGCATGAGTTACAAAGATGCCATCCGCAAAACAAGAAGAATAAGGCATATAGCCGCTTTTCAATTTACGCCAAATGAGATTGCCTTGATCATAGAGCATCGCAGAAGGTACGCTTGTCCCTACCAGGGGGCTAATGTCTATAAGCAACATAATCTCTCAAATTTCCTTCAAAAGGAAGTGCCAATGGGTTCGTAAACTTGTCTCAAAAACAGCGATTTAATGATGTTCTTTGACTTTCAGGGCCAAAAAGTCCTGCTTAAGGTCAGATTTGAGGGTACTCCGGCCTCCCGCGCAAGCGGGAGTAGTTTCTAGATTCGCACGCCACCGCGAGCAGTTTGAGTACTTGTGGGTCCGACACGGACCAATGACAAAATTATGACCGCTTTAGTGAACATCTGTCCATTCTATGGCACTCCTTGAAAGTACTTCATTATTTCGTGTGCTATTTGCCCGAGTGCCCCAAAATTTCTTGTCCTCTATAGAGGAGATATCGCTTCCACATATATATTGACAGATGCCAGAATGCCCTTTTGTTCTTGGCTTTCACGCGCATGAGTTACAAAGATGCCATCCGCCAAAACAAGGAGAATAAGGCATATAGTCACGGATTTTCTTCAATTTACGCCAAATGAGATCGCCTTGATCATAGAGCATCCGCAGAAGGTATATTTGTCCCTACCAGGGGACTAATGTCTATAAGCAAAATAATCTCTCAAATTTCCTTCAAAAGGAAGTGCCAATGGGTTCGTAAACTTGTCCGAAAAACAATGATTTAATGATGTTCTTTGACTTTCAGGCCAAAAAGTCCTGCTTAAGGTCAGATTTGAGGGTACTCCGGCCTCCCGGCGCAAGCGGGAGTATTTCTAGATTCGCACGCCGCCATGAAAGCAGTTTGAGTATTTGTGGGTCCGACATGGACTCAATGACAAAATTATGACCGCTTTAGTGAACATCTGTCCATTCTATGGCGCCCTTGAAAGTACTTCATTTTCCGCGCGCTTTTTGCCTAACCGCCCCAAAATTTCTTGTCCTCTATAGTGGAGATATCGCTTCCACAAATATATTGACCGATGCCAGAATGCCCTTTGTTCTTGGCTTTCACGCCGCATGAGTTACAAAGATGCCATCCGCGAAAAACAAGAAGAATAAGGCATATAGCCGCTTCAATTTACGGCCAAATGAGATTGCCTTGATCATAGAGCATCGCAGAAGGTACGCTTGTCCCTACCAGGGGGCTAATGTCTATAAGCAACATAATCTCTCAAATTTCCTTCAAAAGGAAGTGCCAATGGGTTCGTAAACTTGTCTCAAAAACAATGATTTAATGATGTTCTTTGACTTTCAGGCCAAAAAGTCCTGCTTAAGGTCAGATTTGAGGGTACTCCGGCCTCCCGCGCAAGCGGGAGTAGTTTCTAGATTCGCACGCCACCGCGAAAGCAGTTTGAGTACTTGTGGGTCCGACACGGACCAATGACAAAATTATGACCGCTTTAGTGAACATCTGTCCATTCTATGGCACTCCTTGAAAGTACTTCATTATTTCGTGTGCTATTTGCCCGAGTGCCCTAAAATTTCTTGTCCTCTATAGAGGAGATATCGCTTCCACATATATATTGACAGATGCCAGAATGCCCTTTTGTTCTTGGCTTTCACGCCGCATGAGTTACAAAGATGCCATCCGCTAAAAACAAGGAGAATAAGGCATATAGTCACTGGATTTTCTTCAATTTACGCCAAATGAGATCGCCTTGATCATAGAGCATCTCGCAGAAGGTATATTTGTCCCTACCAGGGGACTAATGTCTATAAGCAAAATAATCTCTCAATTTCCTTCAAAAGGAAGTGCCAATGGGTTCGTAAACTTGTCCAAAAACAGCGATTTAATGATGTTCTTTGACTTTCAGTACAAAAGTCCCGCTTAAGGTCAGATTTGAGGGTACTCCGGCTCCCGGCGCAAGCGGGAGTATTTTCTAGATTCGCACGCCGCCGCGAAAGCAGTTTGAGTATTTGTGGGTCCGACATGGACTCAATGACAAAATTATGACCGCTTTAGTGAACATCTGTCCATTCTATGGCGCCCTTGAAAGTACTTCATTTTCCGCGCGCTTTTTGCCTAACCGCCCCAAAATTTCTTGTCCTCTATAGTGGAGATATCGCTTCCACAAATATATTGACCGATGCCAGAATGCCCTTTTGTTCTTGGCTTTCACGCCGCATGAGTTACAAAGATGCCATCCGCGAAAACAAGAAGAATAAGGCATATAGCCATTTTTTCAATTTACGGCCAAATGAGATTGCCTGATCATAGAGCATCGCAGAAGGTACGCTTGTCCCTACCAGGGGGCTAATGTCTATAAGCAACATAATCTCTCAAATTTCCTTCAAAAGGAAGTGCCAATGGGTTCGTAAACTTGTCTCAAAAAACAATGATTTAATGATGTTCTTTGACTTTCAGGCCAAAAAGTCCTGCTTAAGGTCAGATTTGAGGGTACTCCGGCCTCCCGCGCAAGCGGGAGTAGTTTTAGATTCGCACGCCACCGCGAAAGCAGTTTGAGTACTTGTGGGTCCGACACGGACCAATGACAAAATTATGACCGCTTTAGTGAACATCTGTCCATTCTATGGCACTCCTTGAAAGTACTTCATTATTTCGTGTGCTATTTGCCCGAGTGCCCCAAAATTTCTTGTCCTCTATAGAGGAGATATCGCTTCCACATATATATTGACAGATGCCAGAATGCCCTTTTGTTCTTGGCTTTCACGCCGCATGAGTTACAAAGATGCCATCCGCCAAAAACAAGGAGAATAAGGCATATAGTCACTGGATTTTCTTCAATTTACGCCAAATGAGATCGCCTTGATCATAGAGCATCCGCAGAAGGTATATTTGTCCCTACCAGGGGACTAATGTCTATAAGCAAAATAATCTCTCAAATTTCCTTCAAAAGGAAGTGCCAATGGGTTCGTAAACTTGTCTCAAAAAAAATGATTTAATGATGTTCTTTGACTTTCAGGCCAAAAAGTCCTGCTTAAGGTCAGATTTGAGGGTACTCCGGCCTCCCAAGCAAGCGAGTAGTTTTTAGATTGGTGCAAACACAACATGTTTTCTACCCTTATCTCCAAAGAAGTTTATATTTAGCATTCATACGCTCAATGTTTTCCTTAGTTAACTCATGCATTTTAAAATCAATTCAGCACGTTCTTTAGCATCAAAATTAACCTTCTCCAAGATGGAAGAGGCAACAAATCAATAGGTGCACGAGGTAGGAAACCATACACAACTTCAAAAGGGCACATCTTAGTAGTAGAATGCAATGAGCGATTATAAGCAAATTCAATATGAGGCAAGCATTCCTCCCACATTTTCTTATTTTTCTTTAGAACAGCCCTAAGCATAGTAGACAATGTTCTATTGACTACTTCAGTTTGTCCATCGGTTTGGGGTGACAAGTAGTACTAAAAGCAATTTAGTCCCCAACTTAGCCCATAAACATCTCCAAAAGTGGCTAAGAAATTTAGTATCACGATCTGAAACAATAGTATTTGGCACACCATGCAAGCGAATAATTTCACGAAAGAACAAATCAGCAACATTGACAAAGATCATCGCTTTTATGACATGGTATAAAGTGTGCCATTTTCGAGAATCTATCCACGACAACAAATATGCTATCCTCCCTTCTTTGTTCTAGGTAAACCTAAAACAAAGTCCATAGATATATCCTCCCAAGGAACACTAGGTACAGCAAAGGCATATATAAACCATGAGGATTGAGTCGTGACTTAGCTTTTTGACATGTAGTGCAGCGAGCAATAAAACGCTCAACATCCGTCTCATCTTTGGCCAAAAGAAATGTGTAGCAAGTACGTCCTCCGCCTTCTTCACGCCAAAGTGTCCCATTAGTCCTCCTCCATGCCTCCTGCAACAACAAAAGACGAACGGAGCTAGCTGGAATGCATAGCTTGTTAGCACGAACACAAATCCATCATTAACGACAAACTTGTTCCATGTTCTTCCTTCTTTACAATTCTGCAATACATCTTTAAAATCAGCATCATGCACATATTGATCTTTGATGGTCTCCAAACCAAATATTTTGAAGTCAAGTTGTGAAAGCATAGTATAGCGACGAGACAATGCATCGGCAATAACATTTTCTTTACCCTTCTTGTGTTTAATGACATAAGGGAAAGTCTCAATGAATTCAACCCATTTAGCATGTCTACGATTCAGTTTAGCTTGACTTTTAATATGTTTCAAAGATTCATGATCGAATGTATAACAAATTCTTTGGGCCATAAATAATGTTGCCATGTTTCTAAAGTCCTAACAAGAGCATATAATTCTTTATCATAAGTTGAGTAATTCAGACTAGGCCCACTCAATTTTTCGTAAAAGTATGCAACAGGTTTGCCATCTTGTAATAACACACCTCCTAATCCAATTCCACTAGCATCACATTCAAGCTCAAAAGTCTTATTAAAATCAGGAAGTTGGAGTAAAGGAGCATGTGTCAACTTATCTTTCAATACCGTGAAGGCTTCTTCCCGTATGCGGTACCCCAAACAAAAGGCACATCCTTCTTTGTAAGCTCATTGAGAGGTGCAGCAATGGTGCTGAAATCTCTCACAAAACGCCTATAGAAACCAGCGAGGCCAAGGAAACTCCTCACTTGTGTGACCGTTTTGGGCTGCGGCCAACTCTCAATAGCTTCAATCTTGGCTTTATCAACTTCAATTCCTGTGGAGTAACAACATAGCCAAGAAAAGATACTCGGTCGGTGCAAAAGGTGCACTTCCCAAGGTTACCAAACAAGCGTGCATCACGTAGAGCATTAAAAACAACACGTAAATGTTCCAAATGTTCTTCCAAAGATTTGCTATAAATCAAGATATCATCAAAATAGACTACCACAAATCGTCCAATGAAAGCACGTAAAACTTCGTTCATTAATCTCATGAAAGTACTAGGTGCATTAGTTAACCCAAAAGGCATGACTAACCACTCATATAATCCAAACTTAGTTTTAAATGCTGTTTTCCATTCATCTCCCAATTTCATACGAATTTGATGGTATCCACTACGCAAATCAACTTTGGAGAATATTGTAGAGCCACTCAATTCATCAAGCATATCATCTAGCCTAGGAATAGGGTGGCGATAACGAATAGTAATGTTATTAATGCCTCTACAATCAACACACATACGTGATGTACCATCCTTTTTCGGCACTAGAATAATAGGAACAGCACAAGGACTAAGGGATTCGTATATAACCTTTGTCGAGCAGCTCACATACTTGACGATAATCTCCTTCGTCTCCTCCGGATTAGTACGGTATGGTGCACGGTTGGGTAATGATGCACCGAATTAAGTCAATTTGGTGCTCAATCCCTCGAATAGGTGGTAATCCGGTGGCACGTCTTGTGGAAAGACGTCGTGAACTCTGCAAAATGTTAGTGACAAAGAGGGGCAAAGAGGAAGGCACGTCCTCGAATGAAAATAATGCCTCTTTGCACACAAAAGCATAGCAAACAGATTTGCTAAAATCTAGCTCATCAATATCAGATTTAGTGGCAAGTAAACATGCACTTTTCAATTTAATTTCGAAGCAACACTAGATGGTTTACTATTAGGCTTCATATGTTGCTCAAATTCTTTTGCCACAATCTGATTTTCACTCTTATTTTTCTCCTGTTTTGCTTTATTAGCTCTATTAATATCATCTTTCAAAATGGACTCAGGAGTCATAGGAAGCAAAGTAACATTTTATCCTTATGAACAAGAGTATCTTGATTGTTTCTACCATGGTGTCTGAAATTTTATCAAATTGCCATGGTCTACCAAGTAATAAGGAACATGCTTGCATAGGTACCACATCACAATCAACATAATCAGCATATGTAGAGATACTAAAATGCACACGAACAAGACGTGTTACCTTAACCTTGCATGTTGTTGAACCATTGGATGTAGTAAGGATGTGGATGTGGTCTTGTGGTGAGAGATAGCTTCTCCACCATCTCCATGCTAGCCAAGTTGTTGCAGCTCCCTCCATCTATGATGACGCTGAATAGAACGTTCCTTCACAACTCCTTTGTATGGAACAAATTATGCCTCTGATTACTGCTCACTTGTGTAACTCGCACACTCAAAACACGTTGAGCAACTAAACATTCATACCGTCGGCATCTTGAAGAGCCATGTATTGTGTCTCATGATCGTAATCATCTCCACCGTGTTCCTCATGTGTAATAAGAGCCAAAGTCTCCTCATCATAGTCACTAGCGGACTCATACCCACCATCCTCGTAGCAATCATCACACGCTGAGATTTGCATTCTCTCAAAAAATGTCCTCTTCCCTTACAACGACGACAAATAATATCACTTGTGTGCCTGTTGACGCCATGGAAGAAGAAGAGCTCTGTCAGGCAGCCCGGCAGTGTGCTCTTGGCGAGATAGTGGTGGTTGTGCACTTTTCTTGTATCACGGTTGGAGGTGGCACCAAGGAGGTGATGGTGCAAAGGAAGTAGATGATGCACGTGGTGTCCACGATGAAGGTCGACTGCGAGAAAAGTTAGTGCGCCGCCAATGCCCGCCGATCCTGCACTTCACGCTCAGCTTTACAAGCAAGATGGAATAAGCGAGTGATATTATTATAATCCTTATAGTCTAGAATGGTCTGAATCTCTCTATTTAATCCACCCGTAAAACGTGCAAGCATAGCTTCATTCTCCTCAACAATACCACATCTAATCAAGCCAGTTTGTAATTCCCGATAATATTCTTCTACGAATTTTTTCCTTGTCTTAAGCGCTGCAATTTTTGAAGTAATTCACGTTGATAATATGGTGGAACCCAACGAGTGCGCATAGCAGTTTTCAAAGCAGCCCAAGTAGTGGAACAGGATATAATCTACAATGTTCGACCACCAAACACATGCAAAGCTAGTGAAAGAACAAACAATGCAGCAGAACACGTCTCTCCTCGGGATATTGTAAACATGTAAATCGTTGTTCAGTTTCTAACTCCCAAGTAAGATATATATCGGAACATATCTACCCTCAAATGGTGGAATATTCAATTTCAGTTTAGGGAGATGGTCATGATCTCGCACTGAGGGGAGCCCTAGCATTGCCAATATTTGCATGTGGACGACCGGTGGTTGTGGTGCTGGTGGTTGCACGTAGTTCGATGTTGATCAACCTCCTCCTCGTAATCTCCCACATAATCATCCTCCTCGGTACCAGCGACAGCGATGGCGAGGAGCCAAAGAAGCACCAACAAGAGTAGCAATGGCACCAGAATTTTGTCCTGCTCAAGAGGAACACGCTGAGCTCGTCCATCTTGATTCGGAAGGGGCGTAGTTGTTGTCGTTGCAGAGGTGCGATAGGTGCAGCGAAAGGTGGTTGTGAAAACGCGAGCAATTCATCAAACTTGCTATCAAGCTTTGTTTCAAACGTCTTCTCAATGCCATCTATCTTCTCCATGGCCTCGTCAAATCTGTTTATCACGTCTTGCACCGTCCAATCATCATTTGTCAAACTTATCATGTAGCCATTTTGTTCGCCGAGTTCTCCCAATCAGTCTCGCTCGACTTGTGGTCCCGCCATGGTTAGCAACAATAGAAACACACAAGAATATGATCCTCTGACTACTAGGAAGTGGTGGTGGTGGTGTGGTGGATATCACAAATCCGTCAAGCAAATCTCAAATTCTTACCAGTTCTTACCAAAGAAGAAGTGATCGGCAACCGTTGTAGTCAAAACTCTCAAAGCTTGGATATAGCGATTACCAGGGAGAGTCCAACGCACGACGCAGATGTATGTGGAGCTGGGAAGGCTTATAATATGGTAGCAAAAAGGGTCAGCAATAATCAATTCAGAGATGCAAAGTTGAATAAACGCTCAACGACGCAGATCTTGTCTGGTCCTAGGCTAGACCGTGCTAGAGACGCGAGCCTAGAACACTAACAAAATCACGGCTACTGCGTAAACAAGGGAGGAGCACACTCTGAAATTTTTTTTTTCGCTCTTTTTTTTTTTTTTTTTGCGCAGATTTTTTTTTTTTTTCTTTTTTTTTTTTTTTTTGCGAAAAATCACTATAATGGCGAGTGTCTCAAAACTCTTCCAGTCAAACCGACAGGATGGGCACGAAATTTTTCGACAATTTTTTTTTTTCGATTTGCCGGACCCCAAAAACTGAAACGGGTCAAAAAACTTTCTATAACGGCGATCGCTCAATACGCTTAGAAACACCTAAAAATAGGATAGCGAAAATTTTTTATCCCGTGCGTTTTGGAAAATTTTGGGCCTAAACGAGGGTGGTTTAGGACTTTTTTTTTTTTTTTTTTTTGAAACCAACCTCTTCTACGGACGGCAAAAGATTGCTGGAATCGAAACCTACTCGATAAGGAAACACGAATCGGAAATTAGATGGATCCCAAAACAAATCTAATATGCAAGGAACTTCGGATTGGTGGTGGATATATGGTGGTGGTATATGGCAACGGTGGTGGTATATGGCGGCGGTGGTGGTATATGGATACGGATTGAGCGGTGGCGGATAAGCGGTGGTGGTAGATGGCGGGCGATGATAACGGTGCGGCGTGGCGTGACAACTTATGACCGAACTCAAACTCTAAAAGACTAGACTCTAAGACCAAAGAACTAGACACGACGATGCAACCGCAAATTCAACAACGCAAATACGTAAAAGATTATGCAAAGGCTCGATTGGTTCGGATATGATGACCTAACCCTAATTTTTTTGGCTTTTTCGTGGACTGTAGGTATGAAGAACAGACTCGATCTAAACTACGAAAAATCGTAAAATCTCACCGAGCAACCCGGAAATCTGATACCACTTGATAGAGGCAAAGGTGTCCCGTCTTTCGATGAGATGGTGGATTTCGCTTTGGTGGAAGTCGACTTTGACGATCCGACTACTGAACGTGCGAGGGCGTCGCGCCTTAGCAATCGCTAAACCAACTCCGAGAGGTTATTGACCACGCCGAGCACGATCAACGACCACGAGGGTCTTTCCTGCGAGCAAACGAAGAACAAGCAAGAAACTGAGATTGCAATCTGGATATTGCGAATATAAGATGAAAGCTTTATTGATCAAGGTGGGGTTCTGTGGCGCTTTGTGCAGTCGTTGAACACAAACGAAATGCACGCGAAGTTGCAGCTATGGCGAACTTTTGATCTAAACAAAACCCAAGTCTAAACGGTGCCCTAAGGGCTGTATATATGGAGGAAGAGGGGGTGAATTTCGTGGCCCTTGGTGGAGGGGTCCGAAACTAACCCTATCTCTTGTTTCCCCACACATACGGACTCTAAAAATAGCCTATACTAATGTATTTCGAAATTACATGGGCCTGGCCCAATAATAAGGTGACGCGAAGACCTAAAATAGCCTATGGACGAATATTATGAAGTGGCATCTTGTATATTTCGTCCAAGGCTTCATGCACTCCTTAGGGTGGCTTCAAAGTCCTGAAATCATCACTTGTAACTCCGTTCTTGATCCCCTTGCGCATGCCATCAACTCCATGTGTGTTCTTGCTCCAATGTTCATCCTTCTCCAAGCTAGGCCCTTCATTTGTAAGCAAAACAAATGTATCCAATTTAGGCAGTATCATATTCTCATGAACATTAGAATCATTACCAAGAAACGAAAGTACCTGGTAATTTAGTTGGCGTGCGCGAGCTCTAGTAATTGGTCCAGTATGTATAGCAGCAGGGGCTGTGGGTGTAACAATGGTATCGATGTCCTCATCACCGCGAGCAGTTTGAGTATTTGTGGGTCCGACATGGACTCTCAATGACAAAATTATGACCGTTTTAGTGAACATCTGTCCATTCTATGGCAGTCCTTGAAAGTACTTCATTTTCCCGTGCGCTTTTTGCCTAACCGCCCCAAAATTTCTTGTCCTCTATAGTGGAGATATCGTTTCCACAAATATATTGACCGATGCCAGGAATGCCCTTTTGTTCTTGGCTTTCACGCGCATGAGTTACAGCATGCCATCCGGCGAAAACAAGGAGAATAAGGCATATAGCCGCTCTTCAATTTACGGCCAAATGAGATTGCCCGGATCATAGAGCATCAGCAGAAAGGTACGTTTGTCCCTACCAGGGGGGCTAATGTCTATAAGCAACATAATCTCTCAAATTTCCTTCAAAAGGAAGTGCCAATGGTTTCAGAAACTTGTCTGAAAAACAGCGACGAATGATGTTCTTTGACTTTCAGGGCCAAAAAGTCCTGCTTAAGGCCGTATTTGAGGGTCCTCCGGGCCTCCTAGCGCAAGCGGGGAGTAGTTTCTAGATTCGCATGCTCACCGCGAGCAGTTTGAGTACTTGTGGGTCCGACACGGACTCCGAATGACAAAATTACGACCGTTTTAGTGAACATCTGTCCATTCTATGACACTCCTTGAAAGTACTTCATTATTTCATGTGCTATTTGCCTGAGTGCCCCAAAATTTCTTGTCCTCTATAGAGGAGATATCGTTTCCACATATATATTGACAGATGCCAGGAATGCCCTTTTGTTCTTGGCTTTCACGCGCATGAGTTACAATATGCCATCCTGATGTAGGGTGGAACCCTAATTCGTCGATCTTTCACGTTTGGAGCGGGATCCCTCGAAGAACACGATGAACACGGGGAAAAACGGGGAGAAATCACAAGGGGGAACACTCAAGAACAAGTCCAAATCACACATCCACTAGACAATCAAACACACAAGATCACAAGGTACATGAACAACAAAGGGAAAGATACAAGGTAAGGTTCATCTCCAATAGGAGGTCTTGATGATATCCTAGATGGATCTTCCCTAAAGAGGGGTCTTGAATCCGTAGGGGGATCTTCTCCTAGATGGAGGTCTTGGCCTCCAATGGAGTAGTGGTCTCTCTCTCTCTCAAGAGTAGAGATAGAGGTAGGAGCAAAGCTCACTTAAGAATGAGCTATCACTTTGCTAACCCTAGAAAGGAGGTGGAGGAGGTCTATTTATAGCCCAAGGGGTGAAGGGGTAAGTGAGGGGCAAAGGGGGTACACGTGCTTCGGCCCAAGTCACGCACGCAGGCGGGGTCCGGATGATCCGGATGGTGGCGGATGATCCGGTGTCGGGTCCGGATGATCCGGCGGCCGTCCGGATGATCCGGCCGTCGGGCAGACCTGTTGTCTTGGGCGATTGTCCGGATGATCCGGAGGGACCGGATGATCCGGCCGAGCGGATGATCCGGACGGCGGTCCGGACGTCCGGCTGCTCTCTGCACGTTCCGTCTTCTTCTCCTTTCTTCCGTCTTCTTCCACGCTTCCCTCGCGGATGGTGTAGTCGTTCCTGGCGCTTGCACTCCTCCTTGACATCCGTGAAGCTCGACAATACCTATGCATGCACACTTAAGGAGTGTCAAGTAGTATACCATCCTCGAGAGTGTCAAGTGAGCACGTGTCAAGGAGATCACCTTTGTGTATGTAAAGTAGATGTCGCACGTGTCACTTGCCAAATGGGCTCTTGACGTGGTGATGTCCGTAGGATGCTCCGCATCATCCCCTCCCCCTTGGGAAAGATCCGACCTCGGATCGAAATCCAAATCACCATGGGAAAGAGATGATGTCGTCGTGTAGAAGTGGACGATCACCAAGCATTCGTCATCTTGTAGTTCCAAATGGGCACTCTCCAATGTCGCACCGTCTTGTAATTCCTTCAAAAGTAGCAAAGATAACAAGCACTTGGAAAAACAAATGTGGTTGTCGTAAGAGCAAAACCAAGCATTCAAGAGGTGATTCATCCAACAAGTGTTGTCACCAAGCATAGCATATGGTTTGACAAAGAAGTGTGGCATGGCATTTGAGCATATAAATTGAGCACAAGGAAAGATATCATGGGGACAAGCATGTAAATGTGAGGTAGAGATGCAAATATGTGTGACAAGAGTATAAGCATCCACCTCAAGTTCATAGCAAACATGGGCAAAGCGCTCAATGAAAGGTCTATGGTAGGCATAGGAATCATTCACAACACCAAATAAGATAAGATGTCTAAACACATGGGTCATGTAACGCCCCGGATCCGGTGCGCCAGGTGTCTGCCAGTTATTCATCGTTGTTGCCATGTCACGTGCTTGCGTGTTGCACTTTGCCATGTCATCATTTGCATTTTATCATGTCATCATGTGCATTTCATTTTGCATACATGTTCGTATCATGCATCCGAGCATTTTCCCCGTTGTCCGTTTTGCAATCCGGCACTCCTATGTTCCCCGGCGTCCCCTTCTTCTCTCCTGTTGTGAGCGGGTGTTAAACTTTCTCGGAATGGCCCGAGGTTTGCCAAGCGGCCTTGGTATAGCACCGAGACCGCTGTCAAGTTTCGTGCCATTTGAGGTCGTTTGATACTCCAACAGTTAACAGGGTAACCGCAGAGGCCTCTTTGTTGCAGCCCAACACCCTTCCAAAGTGGCCCAAAACCCACCAAACTCCCTCCATGCTCTCGGTCGTTCGATCACGATCGCGTGGCAAAACCGCTCCTCATTTGGACTCTCCTAGCTCCCTCTACCTATATATAGGCCTCCCTTCCATTTTCGCGGTCTAATCCCCAAAGCCTAGCAGATTTCCTTCTCGCGCCGCGGACGCGTCGCCCACGCCGGACACGTCCGCGGACACGTCGCTCCGACCAATCCCGTGCTGCCACGTCATCCCTCCGCCGCCTCAGCCACTCCAGCTGCCACCACGTCACCGCCAGCGCCCACATCGCCGCCGCCCGGGGCCCAGATCCGCCCGCCCGGGCGAACCACGCCGCCGGGCCCTCATTGCGCGCCTCCTCCGTCACCCGCTTTCGCCACGCCGCTTTCGCCGCCGGCGAAGTTCCACCACGCCGGCGCGCCGTCGCCGCCCTCTGCCGCCTCTGCCGTCCGCCGCCGGCGCCGTGCCGCCCGCAGGCTCCGCCGCCGCCTCCGGGTCCGCCCGCCGCCTACCGCCCGTCGCCCGCGCGTCCGCGCCCTCTGCGCCTCAGCCGCGCCCGCGCCGCCGTGGGACATCTCGCCGCCGCCGCGTCATCGCTTCAGCCGCCCTGACGCTGCTGACGCCCGCCGTCCTGCGCCTGCGCCCGCCTTGCCCGCCGCCTCTTGCCTCGTGCCTCCCGCCGCCTCGCCGTGCCTCGCCGGCGTCTCGCGGAGAGCGATGCGCCGGCTTTGCCCGATCCAAAGGGATCGGGAGGGCGTCGAGCCGCCCCTCGCCTGGTGGGCCTCGCTGAGGTCCAGCTCCAGCGGCCCAGTCGGCCTCCTCTGTCTCCCCAACTGGGCCTTGGCCGGTGAGCAGCCCCGCGCCTCCTCCTTTTTTTTTTTTTCCGATGGGCGGCTGCGCTTTGCCCGTAGTCTATTTTTTTAGGCTCTGCGATTTTGTCCATTTTCCAGAGTATTCCTGTTTTACAGTTTAGTCCCTAGACTTCATGCATTTAATAACTCACAAACCATGCATCTTTTGTAAATAAGTTATATATGTAAAATGCTTAGTTTTTCATCTAGTTTCATAATATGGCACTTTCATCCATGTCTAAAATGTTTAAATTGCTGTTTGCATTAATTTGCTCTAATGCCATGCTAAAATGGTTTAATTCATAACTAAATAACCGTAGCTCGGATTTAAATGTTCTTTATATGTAAATGGGGTGGAAAAATGCCTAGATTAACATGGTCCACTTTATTTTCCTGTTTAACAACTTTAAAATATGGTTTAGGGCAGAACAGTGGCTAATTCAAAATATGGACATGAGGATTTTCCTGACTTGTTGTTTGTTGTTTCGGCCTCATTTAAACTTGCCTAGTTAGGTAGTTTTGTTTTGTTTCACCCTTGCTATGTTAATCAACATTTAATATTGTTGGGTACATAACGAGATCAAACTAAATAATTGCATGTGGTGTTCAGTCAATATGCAACTCGTTGCATATTGAGCTCCACTAATTTGTAGTGTTGCTTGTTTGCACTTTGCCATGCCATGCCTCATTAAACCGGACATGCATCATACTTGTTTGTGCATCATGCCATGATTATGCTTGTGTGTTTACTATGTTGTTTGCTTCTTTCGGTTTGCTTCTCTCGTTAGCTTCGTTTTCGTTCGGAGTTGTGAGGATTCGTTCGACTACGTCCGTTTGTCTTCTTCATGGACTCGTTCTTCTTCCTTGCGGGATCTCGGGCAAGATGACCGCTACTACGATCTCACTACTATCATTGCTATGCTAGTTGCCTCGTTCTTTCGCTATGCTGCGCTACCTATTACTGCTTGTCCAGCCATCCCATATTGCCATGAACCCTAACCTTTGACACCTTTCCTATGCAAACCGTTGTTTGGCTATGTTACCGCTTTGCTCAGCCCTCTTATAGCGTTGCTAGTTGCGGTGAAGTTGAAGATTTCTTCATGGTGGACAGGATTTTGGTTGGGATATCACAATATCTCTTATATTATTAATGCATCTATATATTTGGTAAAGGGTGGAAGGCTAGGCCTTATGCACAGTGTTTTGTTCCACTCTTGCCGCCCTAGTTTCCGTCATACGGTGTTATGTTCCCGGATTTTGTGTCCCTTACGCGGTCGGGTGATTTATGGGACCCCCTGACGATTCGCTTTGAATAAAACTTGTCCAGCAAGGCCCAACATTGCCTTTTACCATTTGCCTCACCACCACCTACTTTTTCCCTTGGGAGTCGCTCTCTCGAGGGTCATCTTTATTCAGCCCCGGGCGGTGCTTGTCTAAGTGCTGGTTCGAACCGAGTAGATCATGGGCCCCCTGGGAAACTCGAGGTTTGGTTTTACTCGTAGGATGTCTCATCCGGTGTTGCCCTGAGAACGAGATATGTGCAGCTCCTATCGGGATTGTCGGCGCATCGGGCGGCTTTGCTGGTCTTGTTTTACCATTGTCGAAATGTCTTGATGTACCGGATACCGAGCCCGATCGGAGTGTCTCGGGTGAAGGTCTATTCGCCGATGATCACGAGAGCTTGTCATGGGCTAAGTTAGGACACCCTGCAGGTATAAACTTTCGAGAGCCGTGCCCGCGGTTATGTGGCGATGGGAATTTGTTAATGTCCGGTTGTAGACAACTTGACACTTGATCTGAATTAAAACGCATCAACCGAGTGTGTAGCCGTGATGGTCTCTTCTCGTGAGTCCGGAAGTGAACACGGTTTCGGGTTATGTTTGGCGTAAGTAGGTGTTCGGATCACCTCTTGATCATTGCTAGCTTCACGTCCGTTCCGCTTGTTTCTCTTCTCGCTCTTCTTTGCGTATGTTAGCCACCATATTATGCTTAGCCGCTGCGCAACCTCACCACTTTAACCATTCCTTTCCCATTAAGCTTTGCTAGTCTTGATACCCATGGTAATGGGATTCTTTGAGTCCTCGTGGCTCACGAGATACTTCAAAACCAGTTTGCGGTGCCTATGTTACCGAAAGGTGGCGCAACCAAGCTCAAGGAGGAGCTCGATGAAGATCTTGCCCTTTGTGTTGTTTCGTTCTAGTTGATCAAGAGTGGAGCCCAGTTGGGGTCGATCGGGGACCGTTTATCGATTTGGGGTTCTTCTTTTATTTTGGTTCCGTAGTCGGACCTTGATTGTATCTGGATGATGTAATGCTTTATTCATGTATTTGTGTGAAGTGGCGATTGTAAGCCAACTATGTATCTCTTTCCTTATGTAATACATGGGTTGTGTGAAGATTACCTCACTTGCGACATTGCTTTCAATGCGGTTATGCCTCTAAGTCGTGCTTCGACACGTGGGAGATATAGCCGCATCGAGGGCGCTACAAGTTGGTAATCGAGCCTTCCCGACCTTAGGAGCCCCACCGCTTGATCGCTTTTAGCGGCGAGTTGTGTCTAGAAAATGTTTTGAGTCCATTAGGATTATATATATCGAGAGTAGGATTCTTTTTACTCCCGGTCCCTTGACCTTCGGTGAGGTATCTGGCGAGAGTTTTGACTCTTCTCTTCTCAAATTTCACTAAAAATTTTTTAGGATCACGCTGGTATCTTAGAATCGTTCGATGGTTTTATGATGACAACATTGTCTTGGTGCCTCGACATTTAGGGGTTGTGGCGGTGTCCCGGGAGTTAAGCTCGAGGTGTTGTCGTCATAATTTTATCGTTGCGATTCGGAATACCGAGTTTAGTCGCCGACATCGAAAATCTCTTTTATGCGCTTGTTGGTGAGATAACCCCGCTAACCCAATCTTCGAGGTGAGTACGGAGTATTGCCATGACTTGTATAACGGATGCTTTTGAAGGTTGAGGTAGACGATTTCGAAGGTTTCTTGGTTATGTGTTGACGGATGGATACAATTGGATGTAGGTATTGTTAGTTTGGGTGAGATATATTGCTCCCTGTATCCCCAACGCCGATTGCATAACCGTAAAGTTTGGGAGTTTCATAGGTGGGAATTCAAGTAGCTCTTAGGATATCTTTCCGGCGGATGTATGATATGAAATTGGGGTTCGACGTCTAGTGGTCCGCCTATTCACGGTTGGTTTCTGATGGTCTCGTTGTGTCTTAAAGAGTCCTTGGCTATGCCGACTTCGGGGCGCTTCAGTATGTCATGTGCAATGCCTTGTACATGATGGTGTCAGTCGATTGAGCCGTGTAGGCCCCACCACGAAAACTTGGACGAAATCTCTATCATATGTTTGTTCCGCTTATTCGCAAGCCAGTCCTTTGTTTTGTTTTGAGTTGTGGTATTCGAGTTGCTTCGATGTCAAATGTTGAATCCATACCTTTCCTAAGCGGTGTTCTCATATTGCTATGTGAATACTAATCCTTTTGATCATTGATTTTGTCATGCCAACTCATTTCCAACGGTGTGCTTCTCTTCAAGTGGATCCCATCATTTTTTTCCCATCCGCAAGATCAAATCTAAGTTTTATCAACGGTGTTTGTTTAGTTCATCCCAAGTTGTCTTTGTTTTTCCCGCCTCCACCCTTTTTCTTCAAGGACACAGATTTCTTAATCAAATATCCATTTATTCATGTGAAGTCTCTTCATTCTTTTCAATCAATGTTCTTACCGGTGGTTCTCAAGAAGATGTTCTTCTAGTTCGTCATTCCTCATTCTTTTCTCTTCTCCGGTGGATCCTATTCAAGCTTTTGATATTCATCATATTCCTTTCCTCGTTTCTAATGTCTTCTCATACCGGTCCACCTCATTATCATTCTACTTCTCGCTATTCATTATTCCGGAGTGCTCAAGATATCTCGAAGATTCGTGTTTCCATTCTGCATTCGTTCGAGCTCTTTCGAGATTGGTATCTCATTCAAGTCATTTAATTCAACCGGTGCAACATCTCTTTTAAATCTTTTCAACGGTGTTCTTTTGAGTGGCCCTAACCCACGTGTGTTTTCCTGGATCTTACCTGACTCTTCTAATTATTCCGGAGTTATTCTTAAATTCTTTTCAAGTGTGACGAAGAATGAATTTTCATCACCACATGCCTTCTCCAAGATCTTTCAAATTCTTTTCATAGTTGGCTCAACCTCTCCTCTTTTAATTCTCCGGAGTATCTCAACAATTCATGGGGTTATCATCATCATTCTCAACATTTGAAGACTGAAGAAGGATTTCTCTTTAATCTTGCTCCATTCTCTTCAAGATTCATGGTTCTAGCTTCATGCCATCCTCTCATAATTGTTTTCGATTGTGAGAATCTTTTTCACCCATAAGGAGATATTCAAGAGTTTTCTCAGTTTGTCATCCGGAGTCCATCATGTCATAATTCTTCATTCTCAGCGTGTAGCTATCGTTCTCTAAATCTTACCGGTGCATCATTCAAGTATCCTCTAATCAGTTCTTGATCTCTTTGTTCTCATGTATCTAGTTTGTCTCAAGCACCTTCGTTCATTTGCTAATTCTTACCGGTGATGCACCCCTACTTCGATCATTTTCAATTCTTACGGTGGTTCTTCCAAGAGTTCTCTTCCTTGGTTATCATATCAATTCATTCGTTCTTTTTAATCCTACCGGTGGTTCATGAAGACTTCCTCAAGTGTTGCGCTATACCCCTCTTAATCCTTTCTACAAGAATAAGTAGTATGCCAAATCCATTGATTGTCATCAATTTAATTTGATGAAGGATAAGCATATAATAAATCTTATTCTTATTTCCTCGAGGTGATTCAATTCTTTTCTTCCGGAGATTGTTCAGGATGAAGTAATTCTCGGTTCTAGTGTTTCATCTATTCTTTTCCGGAGTTCCAAGTTTTCCGCTTTATCTCGTCGTGAAGCTCCATCTAAATCATTGCAAGGATTCACCTTGTGTTTTCAATTTCTCTTTCTTTTCATTCCTTTTGTTTACCGGAGTTCTTCATGGAGACTCTACTTGGTGGTTCGTCAAGGATTCTTTTCATTCTTCAATTGTTCTTTAAGATTTCTCTCGGAGTTAAGATCCGCCAAGCTATACTCTAAAAATAAACATGGTGCTTAACACATGTTTTGTTTTGAGGAGTTCAAGCATTCTTCATCGTGCATCCCAAGAGCAATTCTTTCTACCTTATCTTTTGAGGTGGTGTTATGTCACTCTTGACAATTTCCTTCATGTTTCATGATTCACATGTTGTCAAGAATGAGGTATTTTAAATCCATCAATCCCTTTGTTGGAGTTATCTTGGGTTATATTTCACCTAAAGCTTTCCCTAAGGATTGTTGCTATTTATGGTGCTTATAAATGACCCAAGTTCTTCTTATCCTGCCGGTGATATAGCTTTCTCCTCTCCTTGTTCGTATCAATGAATTTTTTTTTCCCGTGCGTGGCTGGTTGTCACCTCATCATTTTGAGATGTTTGCCATAAGCCCACAACAAGCTTGTGCTTTTCGTTGTTGATTTTCCAACAACTCCGTTCAATTCTTCTTTGCAAGGATGCTTTCCAAGCTCATTTGTGACAGAAGTTGTCATTTTCTTCTCCGTCCCTTTATCTCAACGATCTAACTTCTATTCTTTCGTTATGGAGGCATTGTGATGTTGTGCTCTTCACACATCACCTTGTTTTTTTTTTGAGGATCGTGTTCTTTTCTGGCTTATCCATTTAACCGGAGTGTTGTATCATCTCTTCAATATCTTTTCATCTCATCAAGTTTTCTTCTCTTTTCTATCGGAGTGCTGTCCAAATTCTGTCATTTTTGTTCCTTGGCTATCTCATTATACCGATGTGGTCATATTCTTCCCGTTCGTGAAGCTCTCATTTTCATGTCTTTCAACCTTTCAAGTTCTCGTAATACTCCTTGTTCCTCTTTTCTAACGGATTGTTTGCAATCTCGTTCATCTTTGTTGTACTCTTTCCTTTAAATTGCTCAACCTCTCAAGGTTCATGGGTTCACTCGTTCGTCAAAGAAGCAACTTTGTTTTACCTCTCCTCTTCCTTTTCCCTCCGGTGCCATCCTAGATCTCGGGACGAGATCCTCTTGTAGTGGTGGAGTGTTGTAACGCCGGATCCGGTCGCCAGTGTGTCCGCCATTATTCATCGTTGTTGCCATGTCACGTGCTTATGTGTTGCACTTTGCCATGTCATCATTTGCATTTTATCATGTCATCATGTGCATTTCATTTTGCATACATGTTCGTCTCATGCATCCGAGCATTTTCCCCGTTGTCTGTTTTGCAATCCGGCACTCCTATGTTCCCCGGCGTCCCCTTCTTCTCTCCTGTTGTGAGCGGGTGTTAAACTTTCTCAGAATGGCCCGAGGTTTGCCAAGCGGCCTTGGTATAGCACCGTGAACCGCTTTGTCAAGTTTCGTGCCATTTGGAGGTCGTTTGATACTCCAACAGTTAACAGGGTAACCGCAGAGGCCTCTTTGTTGCAGCCCAACACCCTTCCAAAGTGGCCCAAAACCCACCAAACTCCCTCCATGCTCTCGGTCGTTCGATCACGATCGCGTGGCAAAACCGCCCCTCATTTGGACTCTCCTAGCTCCTCTACCTATATATAGGCCCTCCCTTCCATTTTCGGGCTAATCCCAAACCCTAGCAGATTTCCTTCTCGCGCCGGACGCGTCACCATACGGACACGTCCGCGGACACGTCGCTCCGACCAATCCCGTGCTGCCACGTCATCCCCTCCGCCGCCTCAGCCACTCCCACTGCACACGCCACCGCCCACGCCACATCGCCGCCGCCGCCGGCTCCAGATCCGCCCGCCTGGGCCGAACCACGCCAGCGGGGCCTCATTTCCGCCTCCTCCATCACCCGCTTCGCCACGCCGCTCGCGCGGCGAAGTTCCTGCCTTGCGCTTGCCGTCGCCGCCCTCTGCCGCCTCTGCCGTCCATCGCCGGCGCCCGTGCCGCCAGACCGAGAACTCCGCCGCCGCCTCCGGGTCCGCCGCCGCCTACCGCCCGTCGCCGCGCCTCCGCCTTTTCCTGCGCCTCCAGCAGCCAGCGCCGCCGTGGGACATCTCGCCGCCGCCCGGCATCGCTTGCCGCGCTTCCGACGCTTCGCCGCCGCCGCCCGTCCTGCGCCTGCGCCCGGCCTGCCCGCCGCCTCAGGCCTCGTGCCTCCGCCGCCTCGCCGTGCCTGCCTCGTCTGAAGAGCTGGCGCGCTGGCTTTGCCCGATCCAGCGGGATCGGAGGACGCCGAGCCGCCCCTGCCTGTGGGCCTCGGCGAGGTCCAGCTCAGGCTGCCCATCGGCCTCCTCTGTCTCCCCCAACCGGGCCTTGGCCGGGGTGAGCAACCCGCGCCCCTTTTTTTTTTTTCTTCCGGGCGGGCTGCTGCAGCTCGCCCTGAGTCTATTTTTTTAGGCTCATGATTTTGTCCATTTTCCAGAGTATTCCTGTTTTACAGTTTAGTCCCTAGACTTCATGCATTTAATAACTCACAAACCATGCATCTTTTGTAAATAAGTTATATATGTAAAATGCTTAGTTTTTCATCTAGTTTCATAATATGGCACTTTCATCCATGTCTAAAATGTTTAAATTGCTGTTTGCATTAATTTGCTCTAATGCCATGCTAAAATGGTTTAATTCATAACTAAATAACCGTAGCTCTCAGTTTAAATGTTCTTTATATGTAAATGGGGTGGAAAAATGCCTAGATTAACATGGTCCACTTTATTTTCCTGTTTAACAACTTTAAAATATGGTTTAGGGCAGAACAGTGGCTAATTCAAAATATGGACATGAGGATTTTCCGGACTTGTTGTTTGTTGTTTCCGGCCTCATTTAAACTTGCCTAGTTAGGTAGTTTTGTTTTGTTTCACCCCTTGCTATGTTAATCAACATTTAATATTGTTGGGTACATAACGAGATCAAACTAAATAATTGCATGTGGTGTTCCGTCAATATGCAACTCGTTGCATATTGGCTCCACTTAATTTGTAGTGTTGCTTGTTTGCACTTTGCCATGCCATGCCTCATTAAACCAGACATGCATCATACTTGTTTGTGCATCATGCCATGATTATGCTTGTGTGTTTACTATGTTGTTTGCTTCTTTCCGGTTTGCTTCTCTCGTTAGCTTCGTTTCGTTCGGAGTTGTGAGGATTCGCTCGACCACGTCCGTTTGTCTTCTTCATGGACTCGTTCTTCTTCCTTGCGGGATCTCGGGCAAGATGACCGCTACCTCGATCTCACTACTATCATTGCTATGCTAGTTGCCTCGTTTTTTCGCTATGTTTGCGCTACCTATTACCTGTTTGTCCAGCCATCCCATATTGCCATGAACCCCTAACCTTTGACACCTTTCCTATGCAAACCGTTGTTTGGCTATGTTACCGCTTTGCTCAGCCCTCTTATAGCGTTGCTAGTTGCGGTGAAGTTGAAGATTTCTTTATGGTGGACAGGATTTTGGTTGGGATATCACAATATCTCTTATATTATTAATGCATCTATATATTTGGTAAAGGGTGGAAGGCTCGGCCTTATGCAGTGTTTTGTTCCACTCTTGCCGCCTAGTTTCCATCATACCGGTGTTATGTTCCCGGATTTCGCGTCCCTTACGCTGTCGGGTGATTTATGGGACCCCCGACGATTCGCTTTGAATAAAACTTGTCCAAAGAAGGCCCAACATTGCCTTTTACCATTTGCCTCACCACCACCTACTTTTTCCCTTGGGAGTCGCTTCTCGAGGGTCATCTTTATTTCAGCCCCGGGCGTTGCTTGTCTAAGTGCTGGTTCGAATCGAGTAGATCATGGGCCCCTCGGGAAACTTCGAGGTTTGGTTTTACTCAGGATGTCTCATCCGGTGTTGCCTCGAGAACGAGATATGTGCAGCTCCTATCGGGATTGTTGGCGCATCGGGCGGCTTTGCTGGTCTTGTTTTACCATTGTCGAAATGTCTTGATGTACCGGATACCGAGCCCGATCGGAGTGTCTCGGTGAAGGTCTATTCCTTCGATGATCGCGAGAGCTTGTCATGGGCTAAGTTGGGACACCCCTGCAGGGTATAAACTTTCGAGAGCTGTGCCCGCGGTTATGTGGCAGATGGGAATTTGTTAATGTCCGGTTGTAGACAACTTGACACTTGATCCGAATTAAAACGCATCAACCGAGTGTGTAGCCGTGATGGTCTCTTCTCGGCGGAGTCCGGGAAGTGAACACGGCTTCTGGGTTATGTTTGGCGTAAGTAGGTGTTCAGGATCACCTCTTGATCATTGCTAGCTTCACGTCCGTTCCGCTTGTTTCTCTTCTCGCTCTTCTTTGCGTATGTTAGCCACCATATTATGCTTAGCCGCTGCTGCAACCTCACCACTTTAACCATTCCTTTCCCATTAAGCTTTGCTAGTCTTGATACCCATGGTAATGGGATTGCTGAGTCCTCGTGGCTCACCAGATACTTCCAAAACCAGTTTGCAGGTGCCTATGTTACCGAGAAGGTGACGCAACCAAGCTCAAGGAGGAGCTCGATGAAGATCTTGCCCTTTGTGTTGTTTCGTTCTAGTTGATCAGTAGTGGAGCCCAGTTGGGGTCGATCGGGGACCTTTTGTCGCATTTGGGGTTCTTCTTTTATTTTGGTTCCGTAGTCGGACCTTGATTGTATCTGGATGATGTAATGCTTTATTCATGTATTTGTGTGAAGTGGCGATTGTAAGCCAACTATGTATCTCTTTCCCTTATGTAATACATGGGTTGTGTGAAGATTACCTCACTTGCGACATTGCTTTCAATGCGGTTATGCCTCTAAGTCGTGCTTCGACACGTGGGAGATATAGCCGCATCGAGGGCGTTACAGGTCAAATGTAAGACAATCGAAACATAATGTGCATAGGGTGTAGTGAATATAGGGTGGCCCTCAACACAATAGAAAGAGCAATTGTTCATCATGTGTGAGGCAATCAAGTCAAGCATGTGACAAGCAAAGGGACATGACATATGCGAAGAAATGATATTGGTGCAACCAACCATATGATAGTAGCAAGTAGTCCAAGAATTGGATGCAACACACAAGGCATATATATCATGATGCATGGGAATGTGATAATGGCAAGTCAAAGCAAGATCTATCATGTGAGAGGCATGAGCATGTATGTCATCAACCGAAGAAAGCAAGTAGTGGAACATGGGTGATGCAACATAGGAAGCAATCAAAGCAAGCAAGTCAAGCAAGCTAGTAGTGCAAAGATGCAACATACTAGAGGAAACCATGGCAATCATGTCATTGGTGCAAATAGTGGGCATGAACAATTCACATGTCATAGCACAAGCACGAAAGCAAGATATGAGGACATTAGCATGGGGCACATGATAAACATGGCAATAGCAACAAGGATCTCTACCAAGCATGCAAATACACATAGAAGTAGCATAATGATGAAACATGGGTAGATGCAAGCAAGGGTCACAATTGCATGGCAAAGGCATAGAAGCAAGCATAGCATGCAAAGTGAACACGGTAAAATGAGCATAATGTGAGAAGTGGTAAATGGCCCATAGCCGTGTGAGAGCCAAGTAGAGGAGTTGCGCGTAGTCCTTGCGCGAAGGGAACGGTGGTAAGGATAGTCCACGGGATCCCGAATCGTCATTGCTCTCAAGAGCTCGTTTTGTCAACTCGTGGGATTGCAAAGTTGACAAGTATGCATGGGTACCTACACAAAAGAGACACAAACGAAAGAAATTGTGTGTGTGGTAAATGTACACATCATCCATCATGATGTGTATGTGCACGTGTGAGTTAGCACAAGATAGGCATCGCTCAAAGAAATTTGATGCATGGTATAGGAACATGTCATCCATCATGAAAGAATAGTTATTATGTATGACACGATGGGGACACAAATTGAGCAAACAAGTATATGGCACATCAAAAGCATGTTTATTCATGGGGAGCATATGGTGCACACAAGTATTGGGGTCATGCAATGAATGGGATGGATCAAATTTTCCTAACATGTATGAGGAAACTATGGGGGTCTCCTCATGAGCAATATCAGAAACATCATATGGAGAAAATGGACAACATCCAAAACAATGCATATCCGGGCTAGGTGGTCATGTCATCGCATATGAGATAAATGATGCAAAGGAGCATATCAATATCATCACAAGAGAAACAAATGCCAATAACCCTGGGTTTGTCATCTATGCCATATGTGCAAATTGGGTTTATTTTAATGGCATATGCATAGTCACTATGAAGAGATTGCAAATAAGACATATGGTTGACCTCATGCATAGCATATGACAAGTCAAGTGGATTATCAAACATGATGTGACCTAAAGAATTGTCACAAGAAATCCTATGTAACATGGCATCATAACTACTAGACTCCACAAGAGAATCATCATACTCATCATAATGGGCAAATCATCGCATGGGGAAATCATACTAGCATGAAGCATGGCAATAGGTGGATCAACATCATGCAAGCAATCGATGTCAAGAATGTCCACTAGTGGGACTAGAGCATCACCTTCACCTATGTTACCTTTGTCATTCCACTCAAGTGGTGTAGGTGAGGTGGGAAAGACCAAATGGTGGTCATCATCATCATCTTGATGGAACCATGTGGGCGGTGCATCATATTCCACCATGACCATCGTCTTGTCCCAAGGGAGGACGAAGTCGTCGAGGATCGGCGCGTCATCATCAATGGGACCTAGCACCAAACGAGAAGACACAATAGAGGTAGAGGTCAAGTTGTTAGAAATGCAAATGGCCTCACGAGACCTATCAACTATCTCACTCTCTCTATGTGGTGGTTCACTCACTCCCTCAAAATAGGTGCACTCAAACTCACGTATGGTGGAGTCACTCATCTCACTCGAGTGGTGGGGGTTGTGGCTCTCCTCACATGGGAATTGTGGCAACTCATCATATATGGGGCTAGTGGTGAAGTCACTCTCACTCTCAATATGGTGGCACAAGTCACTCAAGTCATCATACGTCGCCGTGGTCGAAGGGAAGATCCCATGCTCAACCATCTCGTCGTAAATGCCGCTTGATGAAGGCGAAGATGGCACATCATCACTCTCCTCCATGACCGAAGGGAAAATCCCATGCTCGATCATCTCGCCACCGTCGCCGTAGATGAAGGCCGAAGATGGCACATCATCACTCTCGCCTCCAAAGATGGAAGCATCATCCTTGCTCGCCACCTTGTCGCTTGCCTCCAAAGCTTGGTCCTTGAGGGTCTCCGTAGTCGAACTCGTCGCCGCACCGTCTTGAAAAGAGTCGAAGTAGACTCGGCATCATCAATGCCACAAAGAGGGATGGCGGTGAAGTCGCACTTGGGAGCATCGTCTTGGAGCTTGTCGGCCTTGGACATCATGGTGGTACTAGCCTCATGCTTGTCGTAGAGCTTGGTCGCCGCGAAGTGTGCTTGGGGTGGAGAAGTCTTGGCCTTCATGAGTTCTTGTTCCGCCTTGAGAGCACCAATGTAGTAGTCGTCGATGGACTTGTAGTTCTTGATGAAGATGGTCTTGGATATGTCGTTGTGCAATCCCATCATGAAGTGGAACTTCATTGACATGGGGTCGTCCACGCCGCTCGTCAGAAGGCAATCATCATCTCCTTGAAGTACTTGTCGATGGACTTGGATCCTGGGTGGTGTTCTCCAATTGGCGTCGAAGTTGTTCCGTGTAGGTTGGAGGCACAAACTCTCGCCAGTAAAGCTCTCTTCGTCTTGGGCCAACTCATCTCGTAGTAGTCCGAAGGTGTGTGAAGCCACCATGCCAATGCGTAGTCGTGGAAGTTTCTTGTGGCGCATTTCACTTGATCTTCGGGACGAACTTGATGTAGCTTGAGGTAGTCGTCCATCAAACGCTCCCACTCGAGGTACTCCTCGGGTTCTTGAGTCCCATAGAAAGGAATCTTGTGGTCGGTGTCGAGGTCGTAGTAGCTCGTGGAAGTCGCGGACTTGAGCTTGGGTAGCTTCTCTTGCGTGTAGTCTTGATGTTCTTGTTAGCGAAGATGCCGTATGTCCGTAGGCGAAGATGCCTTGGAGTCGCTTGGCGAAGATGCCAAGGGAGATGGTGAAGTCGTTGAGCGGTTGTTGGTGTAGAGCTCTTGACCTTCACATTCTTGTTGGTGATGGTGTCGATGCCAATGTGATCTTGCCGGAGATGGTAGCACGGAAGTCTTTGCACTTGAGCGTCTTCTCGAAGATGAGGAAGACCACTTGCGGTTCTTGATGAGGGCCTTGATCTCCTCCATTTTAGCTTGCATCTTGGCGTCGGAGGTGTTGTTCATGGCATCAAACTCGTCGTTGTTGTTGTAGACCGAAGATGAAATGCCTTGCCTATCCATCACAAGACTCGAGTAGAGGTGAGTAGGAAATGAGATAAACAATACCAAGTTACCTTTTCCCAAAGTTGAGGATGTATCCCGTTTCACTCAATGTGAGATGAAAGAATAGTGGAATTGGTACCGGACTTGTTCACTCACACCTACAAGTAAAGGCTTATGGTAAAGCTCGGTGAGGATAGTGGCACAAAAATTTGATGCAAAATGTTAGCAAGAGTCAATAATGTTGAAAAAGATTCAAAAATTCGCAAGTGAAACAAATGGACCAATAGCAATGAAAGGTACACGGAAACACACACACGGATAGATAAATGGGGTCGTGCAACCAAGGAATGAGCACAAAATGAGTCCACGGAAAACGCTCGTGTTGCACAACTCAAGAGAGACGCTAGCACGATTGCTCAATAGGCGGATACGACACTTGTGCACAACCTATAGATGCGAAATGGATAAACTTCTATCCCAAGTATGTTATGTATGTATGGTTCCCGGTGTTTCTCTCCAGCATGATATCATATGATGTAGATTTTGGTATGGCTCTTATTTGCAATGTGGGTATGATGCTATGGCACTTGCTCACGAGCTCTTTGCTCTCTTTTTGCTTAAAAGATTTTTCTCTTTTTTTCTATGGCCACTTTTGCACAATGCACAAACCAAGATAGCAATTGTGTATATGCGGGAACAAACTTGAGGCACAATGGATGATATGATACCAAGATGATATGGTATGTATGCAATGGATCGTGGATCACTAATGTGCACAAGTAACGTTGCCGGCAATACTCAAATGGCTAGTCTCGATAGGCAAGTAACACAAAATGGGCTAGGGGTTAACAATGCAATTGCAAGGGAATATACAATGGTGTCGTCGAGGTTACTGTGCTTGGCAATGATGAGAGGCGGTGTTGCCGATGTCGCCCCGTTCCTAGTTAGCGAAACACCCTAGGAAACCAAGATATATCATGTGAGAGGCATGAGCATATATGTCATCAACCCAAGAAAGCAAGTAGTGGAACATGGGTGATGCAACATAGGAAGCAATCAAAGAAATCAAGTCAAGCAAGCTAGTAGTGCGAAGATGCAACATACTAGAGGAAATCATGGCAATCATGTCATTGGTGCAAATAGTGGGCATGAACAATTCACATGTCATAGCACAAGCATGAAAGCAAGATATGAGGACAATAGCATGGGGCACATGATAAACATGGCAATAGCAACAAGGATCTCTACCAAGCAAGCAAATACATATAGAAGTAGCATAATGATGAAACATGGGTAGATGCAAGCAAGGGTCACAATTGCATGGCAAAGGCATAGAAGCAAGCATAGCATGCAAAGTGAACACGGTAAAATGAGCATAATGGGAGAAGTGGTAAATGGCCCATAGCCGCAGGAGAGCCAAGTAGAGGAGTTGCAGTAGTCCTTGCGCCAAGGAACGGTGGTAAGGATAGTCCACGGAGCCCAAATCGTCATTGCTCTCAAGAGCTCGCTTTGTCAACTCGTGGATTGCGAGGTTGACAAGTATTCCTGGTACCTACACAAAAGAGACACAAACGAAAGAAATTGTGTGTGGTAAATGTACACATCATCCATCATGATGTGTATGTGCACGTGAGTTAGCACAAGATAGGCATCGCCAAAGAAATTTGATGCATGGTATAGGAACATGTCATCCATCATGAAAGAATAGTTGTTATGTATGACACGATGGGGACACAAATTGAGCAAACAAGTATAAGGCGATCAAAAGCATGGTTATTCATGGGGAGCATATGGTGCACACACGTATTGGGATCATGCAATGGATGGGATGGATCAAAATCTCCTAAAATGTATGAGGAAACTATGGGGTCTCCTCATGAGCAATATCGAAACATCACATGGAGAAAATGGACAACATCCAAAACAATGTATATCCGGTTAGGTGGTCATGGCATGGCATATGAGATAAATGATGCAAAGGAGCATATCAATATCATCACAAGAAAAACAAATGCCAATAACCATGGGCTTGTCATCTATGCCATATGTGCAAATTGGGTTTATTTTAATGGCATATGCATAGTCACTATGAAGAGATTGCAAATAAGAAATATGATGGATCTCATGCATAGCATATGACAAGTCAAGCGGATTATCAAACATGATGTGACCTAAAGAATTGTCACAAGAAATCCTATGTAACATGGCATCACAACTAATAGACTCCACAAGAGAATCATCATACTCATCATAAATGGGCAAATCATCGCATGGGGAAATCATAATAGCATGAAGCATGGCAATAGGTGGATCAATATCATGCAAGCAATCGATGTCAAGAATGTCCGCTAGTGGGACTAGAGCATCATCTTCACCTTTGTTACCTTTGTCATTCCACTCAAGTGGTGTAGGTGAGGTGGGAAAGACCAAATGGTGGTCATCTTCATCTTGATGGAACCATGTGGGGGGTGCATCATATTCCACCATGGCCATCGTCTTGTCCAAAGGGAGGACGAATTCGTCGAGGATTGGCGCGTCATCATAAATGGGACCTAGCACCAAATGAGAAGAGACAATAGAGGTAGAGGTCAAGTTGTTAGAAATGCAAATGGCCTCATGAGACCTATCAACTATCTGACTCTCTATGTGGTGGTTCACTCACTCCTCAAAATAGGTGCACTCAAACTCACGATGGTGGAGTCACCATCTCACTCAAGTGGTGGGGTTGTGGCTCTCCTCACATGGGAATTGTGGCAACTCATCATATATGGGGCTAGTGGTGAAGTCACTCACTCTCAATATGGTGGCAAAAGTCACTCAAGTCATCATACATCGCCGTGGTCGAAGGAAAGTCCCATGCTCAACCATCTCGCCGTGGTCGCTGGATAAAGGCCAAGATGGCACATCATCACTCTCGCCGTGGATGAAGGCCAAGATGGCTCAACATCACTCGCCGTGGATGAAGGCTGAAGATGGCACATCATCACTCTCCTCCTAAGATGGAAGCATCATCCTTTCTCGCCACCTTGTCACTCGCCTCCAAAGCTTGGTCCTTGAAGGTCTCCGAGTCGAACTCGTCGCCGCACCGCCTTGAAAAAGAATCGGTAGACTCGCCGCATCATCAATGCCACAAAGAGGGATGGCGTGAAGTCGCACTTGGGAGCATCGCCTGGAGCTTGTCGGCCTTGGACATCGTGGTGGTACTAGCCTCATGCTTGTCGAGAGCTTGGTCGCCAAGTGTGCTTGGGGTGGAGAAGCCTTGGCCTTCATGAGTTCTTGTTCCGCCTTTGAGAGCACCAATGTAGTAGTCGCTGATGGACTTGTAGTTCTCAAGGAAGATTGTCTTGGAGATGTCATTGTAATCCAATCATGAAGTGGAACTTCATCGAAATGGGGTCGCCCACGCCTCGCTCGTCAGAAGGCAATCATCATCTCCTTGAAGTACTTGTCGATGGACTTGGATCCTTGGGTGGTGTTCTCCAATGAGCGCCGGTTGTTCCGTAGGTTGGAGGCACAAACTCGCCGCAAAGCTTTCTTCGCCTTGGGCCAACTCATGTCGTAGTACTCAAGGTGTGTGAAGCCACCATGCCAATGCGTAGTCGTGGAAGTTTCTTTGGCGACTTCACTTGATCTTTGGGAGGAACTTGATGTAGCTTGAGGTAGTCGCCCATCAAACGCCCCACTCGAGGTACTCCGGTTCTTGAGTCCCATAGAAAGGAATCGCGTGGTCGATGTCGAGATCGTAGTAGCTCGTGGAAGTCGCGGACTTGAGCTTGGGGAGCTTCTCTTGAGCGTAGTCTTGGGGTTCTTGTTGGCGAAGATGCCATATGTCCGTAGGCAAAGATGACTTGAAGTCGCTTGGCGAAGATGCCAAGGGAGATGGTGAAGTCATTGAGCGGTTGTTGATGTAGAGCTCTTGACCTTTACGGTCTTGTTGGTGATGGTGTTGATGCCGAAGTGATCTTGCCGGAGATGGTAGCTCCGAAGGATGTGCTCTTGAGCGTCTTCTCGAAGATGAGGAAGACCGCTTGCGGTTCTTGATGAGGGCCTTGATCTCCTCCATGCGCTTGTCCATCTTGGCGTCGGAGTTGTTGTTCATGGCATCGAACTCGTTGTTGTTGTAGACCGAAGGTGAAATGCCTTGCCTATCCATCACAAGACTCGAGTAGAGGTCAGTAGGAAATGAGATAAACAATACCAAGTTACCTTATCCCAATGTTGAGGATGTATCTCGTTTCACTCAATGTGAGATGAAAGAATAGTGGAATTGGTACCGGACTTGTTCACTCACACCTATCAAGTAAAGCTTATAGTGGAGCTCGGTGAGGATAGTGGCACAAAAATTTAATGCAAAATTTTAGCATGAGTCAATAATGTTGAAAGAGATTCACAAATTCGCAAGTGAAACAAGTAGACCAATAGCAAATGGTACACGGAAACACACACACGGATAGATAAATGGGGTCGCAACCAAGGAATGAGCACAAAATGTGGAGCCCATTTAAAACGCCGTGTTGCACAACTCAAGAGAGACCCTAGCACGATTGCTCAATAGGCGGATACGACACTTGTGCACAACCTATAAGATGCAATATGGATAAACTTCTATCCCAAGTATGCTATGTATGTATGGTTCCCGGTGTTTCTCTCAAGCATGATATCATATGATGTAGATTTTGGTATGGCTCTTATTTGCAATGGTGGTATGATGCTATGGCACTTGCTCACGAGCTCTTTGCTCTCTTTTGCTTAAAAGCTTTTTCTTTTTTTTTCTTCTATGGCCAATTTGCACAATGCACAAACCAAGATAGCAATTGTGTATATGCGGGAACAAACTTGAGGCACAATGGATGATATGATACCAAGATGATATGGTATGTATGCAATGGATGGTGTAGACCACTAATGTGCACAAGTAACGTTGCCGGCAATGCTCAAATGGCTAGTCTCGATAGGCAAGTAACGCAAAATGGGCTAGGGGCTAACAATGCAATTGCAAGGGAATATACAAAGGTGTCGTCGAGGTTACCGTCCTTTGCGATGATGAGTGGCGGTGTTCTTGGTGTAGATACCAAGATGATGGAGACTCGTCCCTAACTAGCCGAAACACCTTAGGAAACGGAAAAAACCGCAAACTCAAAATCTCAAATGACAAATGTCAAATGGTGGTAGCGGAAAGCGGTGGTGGTTTGCTCTTGGCAATGCGGAAGTGGGATGATGGGCTATACACGATGTAAGAGTTGGAAGCACATGGTCCCTAAGTAGCTGAAACACCTTAGGAGACACAACTCACAACACAAACAAAATTGGTTAAGTTTGGGATGGCGGAAGTGTATGGTGGGTGTTTCATGCAGAAGGTATGGTGGTGGTTGATGAAGAAGCAACCGTCCCTAAGTAGTCAAACACCTTAGGAGACTCAAGTCACTACTCAAACAACCTCAAATGCTATGGGGAACAAACTGGTTAGGTTATGCGGAAGTCGGTGGTGGTAATGCGGATGATATGGTGGAGGGCCTAGGCAAACTTGCCAAATTTCAGAAAATATGATGGAGTCAAATGATGTTGCTGGTATTTTGTGGGATGGGGATGTCAAGAGCTTCAAAACGAGCTAAAGAACGCCAAAACGGACTGGATGAATTAGTTATGGACAAAACAAGATTTCAGCCGTGTCGGCCAGGTTAACCGGACATCCGGGAGGAGGTCCGATGATCCGGTCTAGGTTCGATGATCCGGTGTACATCCGGATGATCCGGGTTCGCCAGCTCCGGTTCTGTTTTTCGGTGCGGGGTATCCGGACGTCCGGAGAGGGTCCAGCTGATCCGGAGGTGTCCGGATGATCCGGAGAAGGTCCGATGATCCGCAGGTCAAATGCCGATTTCTCTGGGACGAATTTTGGGCGGAATTTGGGGATTTTGGGGTCAAATTGACGAGATTTCGTGGATGGAAGGTGGGGAAACTTGGGGAAATGCTAGATCCACTTGAAACCAAGCAAATCCACGGATCAAAATCAACAAAACATCATCAAACCAACAAATCACAAAAAATTTGGGGCTATTTTTGGTGGGGATTTTCGATTTAGGACGAAAACAACAAAATCAAGCTAGAAAACACGGGTAGGGGCTCCAAAAACGTGATCAACGTGGCTCATGATACCATATGATGTAGGGTGGAACCCTATAGCGCCGATCTTTCATGCTTGGAGGGATCCTCAAGAACACGATGAACACGGGAAGAACGGGAGAAATCACAAGGGAAACACTCAAGAACAAGTCCAAATCACACATCCACTAGACAATCAAACACACAAGATCCACAAGGTACATGAACAACAAAGGAAAGATACAAGGTAAGGTTCATCTCCAAGAGGAGGTCTTGATGATATCCTAGATGGATCTTCCCACAAGGGGTCTTGATGATATCCCATGATCTTCTCCTAGATGGAGGTCTTGGCCTCCAATGGAGTAGTGGTCTCTCTCTCAAGAGTAGAGATAGGTAGGAGCAAAGCTCACCTAAGAATGAGCTATCACTTTGCTAACCCTAGAAAGGAGGTGGAGGAGGTCTATTTATAGCCCAAGAGGCGAAGGTAAGTGAGGGCGAAGGGGCATGGCTTCGCCCAAGTTATGCACGCAAAGCGGGTCCGGATGATCCGGATGGTGGCCCGATGATCCGGTGTCGGGGTCCGGATGATCCGGCGATCGTCCGGATGATCCAGCTTCGCGAAAGCAGCTTCGTTGTCTTCGGGCCAATTATCCGGATGATCCGGAGGGGGATCGGATGATCCGCCGAGTTCGGATGATCCGGACGGTGGTCCGGATGTCCGCCCGCCCTCGCAGCCGCCTCCGCCTTTCTTCTTCTTTCTTCCGCTTTCTTCCACGCTTCTCGCGGATGGTGTGGTCGCCTTGGCGCCAGACCCACCTCGCCGTCCGTGAAGTGCCGACAATACCTACGCATGCACACGGAGAAGTGTCAAGTAGTATGCCATCCTCGAGGGGTCAAGTGAGCACGTAAAGAAGATGATTCACCTTAGTGTGTGTGAAGTAGATGTCGCACGTGTCACTTGCCAAATGGGCTCTTGACATGGTGATGTCCGTAGGATGCTCCGCATCAATGGTCCTTGGTGCTTTTCCCTCTCCATCTTCCCGCATGTCTTCCGCTTCCGGTTCTCCTTGCTTCCTAGCCTCTTCATGGTTGACTCCTTGGTACCTGAGTATGCATAGCATTTCCGTTTGAGGTAGTAACCATGTCTCATGTGAATCAAAAGGAATTGTGAGAGGAGTGATGTCACCGGTTTCAAGAGCTCTTGCACGTGCTCGAGTCATAGGTCCTTGTGGGGTTGGATGTGTGATGTAGAGTCCATGGGGATGATGGAAGGATGCTCGTGATCACAATGGGTTCGTAAACTTGTCTATAAAACAAATGATTTAATGATGTTCTTTGACTTTTAGGGCCAAAAAGTCCTGCCTAAGGTTGAATTTGAGGGTACTCCGCCTCCCGGCGCAAGCAGGAGTATTTTTGATTCACAAGACCGCCAAGTGCAGCTTTGAGTACTTATGGGTCCGACATGGACCAATGTCAAAATTATGACCGCTTTAGTGAACATCCGTCCATTCTATGGCAATCCTTGAAAGTACTTCATTTTCTCATGCGCTTTTGCCCGATTGCCCTAAAATTTCTTGTCCTCTATAGAGGAGATATCGCTTCCACATATATATCGACCGATGCCAGAATGCCCTTTTGTCCTTGGCTTTCACGCCGCATGAGTTACAAAGATGCCATCCGGAGAAAACAAGGAGAATAAGGCATATAGCCTTTGATTTTCTTCAATTTACGGCCAAATGAGATTGCCTTGATCATAGAGCATCCGAGAAAGGTACGCTTGTCCCTACCAGGGGGGCTAGTGTCTATAAGCAACATAATCTCTCGAATTTCCTACAAAAGGAAGTGCCAATGGGTTCAAAAACTTGTCTGGAAAACAGAGACGAATGATGTTCTTTGACTTTCGTACAAAAGTCATGCTTAAGGCTGAATTTGAGGGTACTGGCCTCCTAGTGGAAGCGGGAGTATTTTTTGATTCACAAGCTACCGTCATGAAAGCAGTTTGAGTAATTATGGGCCCGACACGGACCCCGAATGACAAAATTATGACTGTTTTAGTGAACATCTCTCCATTCTATTGCAGTCCTTGAAAGTACTTCATTTTCTCATGCGCTTTTTGCCCGACACCCCATAATTTCTTGTCCTCTATAGAGGAGATATCGCTTCCCCATATATATCGACCGATGCCAGAATGCCCTTTTGTTCTTGGCTTTCACGCCGCATGAGTTACAAAGATGCCATCCAAATAAAACAAGGAGAATAAGGCATATAGCCTTTGATTTTCTTCAATTTACGGCCAAATGAGATCGCCTTGATCATAGAGCATCCGCAGAACCCACGCTTGTCCCTACCAGGGGTTAATGTCTATAAGTAACATAATCTCTCGAATTTCCTTCAAACGGAAGTGCCAATGGGTTCAAAACTTGTCTATAAAACATCGATGAGTGATGTTCTTTGACTTTCGTACAAAAAGTCCCGCTTAAGGCTGAATTTCGTGGTACCGGCCTCCCGCGCAAGCGGGAGTATTTTTGATTCACAGACTCACAAGTAGAAGTTTGAGTACTTATGGGTCCCTCATGGACTCAATGACAAAATTATGACCGCTTTAGTGAACATCCGTCGATTCTATGGCGCCCTTGAAAGTAATTTATTTTCTCGTGCGCTTTTTGCCTGATTGCCTCAAAATTTCTTGTCCTCTATAGAGGAGATATCGTTTCCACATATATATTGACCGATGCCAGGAATGCCCTTTTGTTCTTGGCTTTGACACGCACGAGTTACAGCATGCCATCCGGAGAAAACAAGGAGAATAAGGCATATAGCCTTTGGATTTTCTTCAATTTACGGCCTAATGAGATTGCCCGGATCATAGAGCATCTGTAGAAAGGTAAGTTTGTCCCTACCAGGGGGGCTAGTGTCTATAAGCAACATAATCTCTCGAATTTCCTACAAAAGGAAGTGCCAATGGGTTCAAAAACTTGTCTGGAAAACAGAGACGAATGATGTTCTTTGACTTTCAGGGCCAAAAAGTCATGCTTAAGGCTGAATTTGAGGGTACTCTGGGCCTCCTAGTGGAAGCGGGAGTATTTTTGATTCACAGGCCGTCATGAAAGCAGTTTGAGTAATTATGGGCCCGACACGGACCCCGAATGACAAAATTATGACTGTTTTAGTGAACATCTCTCCATTCTATTGCAGTCCTTGAAAGTACTTCATTTTCATGCGCTTTTTGCCCGACACCCCATAATTTCTTGTCCTCTATAGAGGAGATATCGCTCCATATATATATTGACCGATGCCAGAATGCCCTTTGTTCTTGGCTTTCACGCCGCATGAGTTACAAAGATGCCATCCAAATAAAACAAGGAGAATAAGGCATATAGCCTTTGGATTTTCTTCAATTTACGCCAAATGAGATTGCCTTGATCATAGAGCATCCGCAGAACCTACGCTTGTCCCTACCAGGGGGTTAATGTCTATAAGTAACATAATCTCTCGAATTTCCTTCAAACGGAAGTGCCAATGGGTTCAAAAACTTGTCTATAAAACATCGATGAGTGATGTTCTTGACTTTCGTGACCAAAAGTCCTGCTTAAGGCTGAATTTCGGGTACCCGGCCTCCGGCGCAAGCGGGACTATTTTTGATTCACAGACTCACAAGTAGAAGTTTGAGTACTTATGGGTCCCTCATGGACTTCGAATGACAAAATTATGACCGTTTTAGTGAACATCCGTCGATTCTATGGCGTCCTTGAAAGTAATTTATTTTCGCATGCTTTTTGCCTCGATTGCCCTAAAATTTCTTGTCCTCTATAGAGGAGATATCGCTTCACATATATATCGACCGATGCCAGAATGCCCTTTGTTCTTGGCTTTGACACGCACGAGTTACAAAGATGCCATCCGAGAAAACAAGGAGAATAAGGCATATAGCCTTTGGATTTTCTTCAATTTACGGCCTAATGAGATTGCCCGGATCATAGAGCATCTGTAGAAAGGTACGTTTGTCCCTACCAGGGGGGCTAGTGTCTATAAGCAACATAATCTCTCGAATTTCCTACAAAAGGAAGTGCCAATGGGTTCAAAAACTTGTCTGGAAAACAGAGACGAATGATGTTCTTTGACTTTCAGGGCCAAAAAGTCATGCTTAAGGCTGAATTTGAGGGTACTCTGGGCCTCCTAGTGGAAGCGGGAGTATTTTTTGATTCACAAGCCGTCATGAAAGCAGTTTGAGTAATTATGGGCCCGACACGGACTCCGAATGACAAAATTATGACTGTTTTAGTGAACATCTCTCCATTCTATTGCAGTCCTTGAAAGTACTTCATTTTCTCATGCGCTTTTTGCCTGATTACCCCATAATTTCTTGTCCTCTATAGAGGAGATATCGTTCCCCCATATATATTGACCGATGCCAGGAATGCCCTTTTGTTCTTGGCTTTCACGCCGCATGAGTTACAAAGATGCCATCCAAATAAAACAAGGAGAATAAGGCATATAGCCTTTGGATTTTCTTCAATTTACGGCCAAATGAGATTGCCCGGATCATAGAGCATCTGCAGAACCTACGTTTGTCCCTACCAGGGGGTTAATGTCTATAAGTAACATAATCTCTCGAATTTCCTTCAAACGGAAGTGCCAATGGGTTCAAAAACTTGTCTATAAAACATCGATGAGTGATGTTCTTTGACTTTCAGGGCCAAAAAGTCCTGCTTAAGGCTGAATTTCAGGGTACTCCGGCCTCCCGCGCAAGCGGGAGTATTTTTGATTCACAGACCAAGCAGAAGTTTGAGTACTTATGGGTCCCCATGGACTTCAATGACAAAATTATGACCGCTTTAGTGAACATCCGTCGATTCTATGGCGCCCTTGAAAGTAATTTATTTTCTCGCGCTTTTGCCGATTGCTCTAAAATTTCTTGTCCTCTATAGAGGAGATATCGTTTCCACATATATATTGACCGATGCCAGGAATGCCCTTTTGTTCTTGGCTTTGACACGCACGAGTTACAGCATGCCATCCGGAGAAAACAAGGAGAATAAGGCATATAGCCTTTGGATTTTCTTCAATTTACGGCCTAATGAGATTGCCCGGATCATAGAGCATCTCAGAGAAAGGTACGCTTGTCCCTACCAGGGGGCTAGTGTCTATAAGCAACATAATCTCTCAAATTTCCTACAAAAGGAAGTGCCAATGGGTTCAAAACTTGTCCGGAAAACAGAGATTTAATGATGTTCTTTGACTTTCAGGCCAAAAAGTCCCGCTTAAGGCTGAATTTGAGGGTACTGGCCTCCTAGTGGAAGCGGGAGTATTTCTTGATTTGCTACCGTCATGAAAGCAGTTTGAGTAATTATGGGTCCGACACGGACCAATGACAAAATTATGACCGCTTTATGAACATCTCTCCATTCTATTGCAATCTTGAAAGTACTTCATTTTCTCATGCTTTTTTGCTCGATTACCCCATAATTTCTTGTCCTCTATAGAGGAGATATCGCTCCCCATATATATGACCGATGCCAGAATGCCCTTTTGTTCTTGGCTTTCACGCCGCATGAGTTACAAAGATGCCATCCGCGAAAACAAGGAGAATAAGGCATATAGCCGCTAGATTTTCTTCAATTTATGGACAAATGAGATCGCCTTGATCATAGAGCATCTGCAGAAGGTACATTTGTCCCTACCAGGGGACTAATGTCTATAAGCAACATAATCTCTCAATTTCATTCAAAAGGAAGTGCCAATGGGTTCGTAAACTTGTCCAAAAAATAGCGATTTAATGATGTTCTTTGACTTTCGTGGCCAAAAAGTCCTGCTTAAGGCTGAATTTGAGGGTACTGGCCTCCGGCGAAGCGTGAGTATTTTTGATTCGCACGCCATGCGAAAGCAGTTTGAGTACTTATGGGTCCGACACGGACTCAATGACAAAATTATGACCGCTTTAGTGAACATCCGTCCATTCTATGGAAGTCCTTGAAAGTACTTCATTTTCTCATGCGCTTTTGCCCGATTGCCTAAAATTTCTTGTCCTCTATAGAGGAGATATCGCTTCCACATATATATTGACCGATGCCAGAATGCCCTTTTGTTCTTGGTTTTCACGCCGCATGAGTTACAAAGATGCCATCCGCTAAAACAAGGAGAATAAGGCATATAGCCTTGGATTTTCTTCAATTTATGGCCAAATGAGATTGCCTTGATCATAGAGCATCCGCAGGTTACGCTTGTCCCTACCGTAAGGGCTAATGTCTATAAGCAACATAATCTCTCAATTTCCTTCAAAAGGAAATGCCAATGGGTTCGTAAACTTGTCTATAAAATAGCGATTTAATGATGTTCTTTGACTTTCAGGCCAAAAAGTCCTGCTTAAGGCTGAATTTGAGGGAACTCCGGCCTCCCGCGCAAGCGGAAGTATTTTTGATTCACGCGCCACCGCAAGCAGTTTGAGTACTTATGGGTCCGACATGGACCAATGACAAAATTATGACCATTTTAGTGAACATCCGTCCATTCTATGGCGCCTTGAAAGTAATTCATTTTCTCGCATGCCTTTTACCGATTGCTTAAAATTTCTTGTCCTCTATAGTGACATATCGCTTTGACATATATATTGACCGATGCCAGAATCCTTTTGTTCTTGGCTTTCACGCATGAGTTACAAAGATGCCATCCAAATAAAACAAGGAGAATAAGGCATATAGCCTTGGATTTTTTCAATTTACGCCAAATGAGATTCGCCCTGATCATAGAGCATCCGCAGAATGGTACGCTTGTCCCTACCAGGGGGCTAGTGTCTATAAGAAACATAATTTCTAATTTCCTTCAAAAGGAAGTGCCAATGGTTCAAAACTTCTCCGAAAAACAGAGACTAATTATGTTCTTTGACTTTCAGGCCAAAAAGTCCCGCTTAAGGCTGAATTTGAGGGTACTCCGGCCTCCTAGTGGAAGCGGGAGTATTTCTTGATTCGCAAGGCCGTCATGAAAGCAGTTTGAGTAATTATGGGTCCTACACGGACCAATGACAAAATTATGACCGCTTTAGTGAACATCTCTCCATTCTATTGCGCCCTTGAAAGTACTTCATTTTCTCATGCGCTTTTTGCATGATTACCCCAAAATTTCTTGTCCTTTATAGAGGAGATATCGCTTCCACATATATATCGACCGATGCCAGAATGCTCTTTTGTTCTTGGCTTTCACGCCGCATGAGTTACAAAGATGCCATCCGCTAAAACAAGGAGAATAAGGCATATAGCCGCTAGATTTTTTTCAATTTACGACCAAATGAGATTGTCCGAATCATAGAGCATCTGCAGAAAGGTACGTTTGTCCCTACCAGGGGGGCTAATGTCTATAAGCAACATAATCTCTCGAATTTCCTTCAAAAGTAAGTGCCTATGGGTTTAGAAACTTGTCCGAAAAAAAGGATTTAATGATGTTCTTTGACTTTCGTACAAAAAGTCCTCGCTTAAGGCTGAATTTGAGGGTACCTGCACTCCTTGCGCAAGCGGTAGTATGTTTTGATTCGCACGCCGCCGAGCAGTTTGAGTACTTGTGGGTCCGACACGGACCAATGACAAAATTATGACCGTTTTAGTGAACATCTCTCCATTCTATGGCAGTCCTTGAAAGTACTACATTTTCTCGTGCACTTTTTGGCTGATTGCCCCAAAATTTCTTGTCCTCTATAGTGGAGATATCGTTTCCACATATATATTGACCGATGCCAATAATGCCCTTTTGTTCTTGGCTTTGACGCGCATGAGTTACATCATGCCATACGACAAAAACAAGGAGAATAAGGCATATAGCCGCTGGATTTTCTTCAATTTACGGCCAAATGAGATTGCCCGGATCATAGAGCATCTGCAGAAAGGTACGTTTGTCCCTACCAAGGGGGCTCGTGGCTATAAGCAACATAATCTCTCGAATTTCCTTCAAAAGGAAGTGCGAATGGGTTCAAACTTGTCCAAAAACAATGATTTAATGATGTTCTTTGACTTTCGTGCCAAAAAGTCCCGCTTAAGGCTGAATTTGAGGGTACTCCGGCCTCCCGCGGAAGCGGGAGTATTTCTGGATTCGCACTCGCCATGAAAGCAGTTTGAGTACTTATGGGTCCGACACGGACCAATGACAAAATTATGACCGCTTTAGTGAACATCTCTCCATTCTATGGCGCCCTTGAAAGTACTTCATTTTCCGACGACTTTTGCCCGATTGCCCTGAAATTTCTTGTCCTCTATAGAGGAGATATCGTTTCCACATATATATTGACCGATGCCAGGAATGCCCTTTTGTTCTTGGCTTTCACGCACCTGAGTTACAGCATGCCATCCGGCGAAAATAAGGAGAATAAGGCATATAGCCTTTGGATTTTCTTCAATTTACGGCCAAATAAGATTGCCCTTATCATAGAGCATCTGCAAAAAGGTACGTTTGTCCCTACCAGGGGGAATAATGTCTATAAGCAACATAATCTCTCGAATTTCCTTCAAAAGGAAGTGCCAATGGGTTCAGAAACTTGTCTATAAAATAGCGACGAATGATGTTCTTTGACTTTCAGGGCCAAAAAGTCCTGCTTAAGGCTGAATTTGAGGGAACTCCGGCCTCCCGCGCAAGCGGAAGTATTTTTGATTCACGCCGCCATGAAAGCAGTTTGAGTACTTATGGGTCCGACATGGACCAATGAGAAAATTATGACCATTTTAGTGAACATCCGTCCATTCTATGGCGCCCTTGAAAGTACTTCATTTTCTCGCGCGCTTTTACTAGATTGCCCCAAAATTTCTTGTCCTCTATAGTGGACATATCGCTTCCACATATATATCGACCGATGCCAGAATCCTTTTGTTCTTGGCTTTCATGTGCATGAGTTACAAAGATGCCATCCGCTAAAACAAGGAGAATAAGGCATATAGGCTTTGATTTTTTCAATTGCCGCCAAATGAGATTTGCCCGGATCATAGAGCATCTGCAGAATGGTACGTTTGTCCCTACCAGGGGGGCTAGTGTCTATAAGCAACATAATCTCTCAAATTTCCTTCAAAAGGAAGTGCCAATGGGTTCGTAAACTTGTCCAAAAAACAATGATTTAATGATGTTCTTTGACTTTCGTGGCTAAAAAGTCCCGCATAAGGCTGAATTTGAGGGTACTCCGTGCCTCCCGCGAAGCGGGAGTATTTCTGGATTCGCATGCCCGCCATGAGCAGTTTGAGTACTTATGGGTCCGACACGGACTCAATGACAAAATTATGACCGCTTTAGTGAACATCTCTCCATTCCATGACACCCTTGAAAGTACTTCATTTTCATGCGCTTTTGCCCGATTGCCCCAAAATTTCTTGTCCTCTATATAGGAGATATCGCTTCCACATATATATCGACCGATGCCAGAATGCCCTTTGTTCTTGGCTTTCACGCCGCATGAGTTACAAAGATGCCATCCGCCAAAACAAGGAGAATAAGGCATATAGCCGCTAGATTTTTTTCAATTTACGACCAAATGAGATTGTCCGGATCATAAAGCATCTGCAGAAAGGTACGTTTGTCCCTACCAGGGGGGCTAATGTCTATATGACTTTCAGGGCCAAAAAGTCCTGCTTAAGGCTGAATTTGAGGGTACTCCAGACCTCCTTGCGCAAGCGGGTAGTATGTTTTGGATTCGCGTGCTCGCTCGGAGCAGTTTGAGTACTTGTGGGTCCGACACGGACTCCGAATGACAAAATTATGACCGTTTTAGTGAACATCTCTCCATTCTATGGCAGTCCTTGAAAGTACTACATTTTCTCGTGCGCTTTTTGGCTGATTGCCCCAAAATTTCTTGTCCTCTATAGTGGAGATATCGTTTCCACATATATATTGACCGATGCGAATAATGCCCTTTTGTTCTTGGCTTTGACGCGCATAAGTTACAGCATGCCATACGGCAAAAACAAGGAGAATAAGGCATATAGCCGCTGGATTTTCTTCAATTTACGGCCAAATGAGATCGCCTGATGATAGAGCATCCGCAGAAGGTACGCTTGTCCCTACCAAGGGGCTAGTGGCTATAAGCAACATAATCTCTCGAATTTCCTTCAAAGGAAGTGCGATCGCTTCGTAAACTTGTCTCAAAAATAGCGATTTAATGATGTTCTTTGACTTTCGTACAAAAAGTCCCGCTTAAGGCTGAATTTGAGGGTACTCCGGCCTCCGGCGCGAAGCGTGAGTATTTATCGATTCAAGGCCGTCATGCAGCAGTTTGAGTAAGTATGCGTCCGACACGGACCAATGACAAAATTATGACCGCTTTAGTGAACATCTCTCCATTCTATGGTAGTCCTTGAAAGTACTTCATTTTCTCACGCGCTTTTGCCCGATTGCCCTGAATTTCTTGTCCTCTATAGAGGAGATATCGCTTCCACATATATATCGACCGACGCCAGAATGCCCTTTTGTTCTTGGCTTTCACGCAAGATGAGTTACAAAGATGCCATGCGGCGAAAACAAGGAGAATAAGGCATATAGCCGCTTGATTTTCTTCAATTTACGGCCAAATGAGATTGCCCGGATCATAGAGCTTCTGCAGAAAGGTATGTTTGTCCCTACCAGGGGGCTAATGTCTATAAGCAACATAATCTCTCGAATTTACTTCAAAAGGAAGTGCCAATGGGTTTAGAAACTTGTCTATAAAACAGCGATGAATGATGTTATTTGACTTTCAGGGCTAAAAAGTCCTGCTTAAGGCTGAATTTGAGGGTACTCCGGGCCTCCTGGCGCAAGCGGGAAGTATTTTTGATTCGCATACCACCATGAAAGCAGTTTGAGTACTTATGGGTCCGACATGGACTCAATGACAAAATTATGACCGCTTTAGTGAACATCTGTCCATTCTATGGCGTCCTTGAAAGTACTTCATATTCTCGCTTGCTCACCGATTGCCCTAAAATTTCTTGTCCTCTATAGAGGAGATATCATTTCCACATATATTGACCGATGCCAGGAATGCCCTTTTGTTCTTGGCTTTCCCGCGCACAAGTTACATCATGCCATATGGCGAAAACAAGGAGAATAAGGCATATAGCCTTTGGATTTTCTTCAATTTACGGCCAAATGAGATCGCCTTGATGATATGAGGGTACTCCGGCCTCCTGGCGCAAGCGGGAGTTATTTTAGATTCGCACGCCGCCATGAAAGCAGTTTGAGTATTTGTGGGTCCGACATGGACTCAATGACAAAATTATGACCGCTTTAGTGAACATCATTCCATTCTATGGCGCTCTTGAAACTACTTCATTTTCCGCGCGCTTTTTACCTAACCGCCCTAAAATTTCTTGTCCTCTATAGTGAGATATCGCTTCCACAAATATATTGACCGATGCTGTGAATGCCTTTGTTCTTGGCTTTCACGCGCATGAGTTACAAAGATGCCATCAAAGCAAAAACAAGAAGAATAAGGCATATAGCCGTCAATTTAATTTACGCCAAATGAGATTGCCCTGGATCATAGAGCATCGCAGAAGGTACGCTTGTCCCTACCAGGGGCTAATGTCTATAGCAACATAATCTCTCAAATTTCCTTCAAAAGGAAGTGCCAATGAGTTCAAACTTATCTCAAAAAATGATTTAATGATGTTCTTGACTTTCGTAGGCAAAAGTCCGCTTAAGGTACAGATTTGAGGGTACTCCGGCCTCCCGCGCAAGCGGGAGTAGTTTTAGATTCGCACGCCACCGCGAAAGCAGTTTGAGTACTTGGGGTCCGATGGACCAATGACAAAATTATGACCGCTTTAGTGAACATCCGTCCATTCTATGGCACTCCTTGAAAGTACTTCATTATTTCGTGCTATTTGCCCGAGTGCCCTAAAATTTTTGTCCTCTATAGAGAGATATCGCTTCCACATATATATGACAGATGCCAGAATGCCCTTTGTTCTTGGCTTTCACGCGCATGAGTTACAAGATGCCATCCGCAAAACAAGGAGAATAAGGCATATAGTCATGGATTTTCTTCAATTTACGCCAAATGAGATTGCCTTTGATCATAGAGCATCCGCAGAAGGTATATTTGTCCCTACTAGGGGACTAGTGTCTATAAGCAAAATAATCTCTCAATTTCCTTCAAAAGGAAGTGCCAATGGGTTCGTAACTTGTCCAAAAAACAATGATTTAATGATGTTTTTGACTTTCAGGCAAAAAGTCCCGCTTAAGGTCAGATTTGAGGGTACCGGCCTCCGGGCGCAAGCGGGAGTTATTTTAGATTCGCACGCCACCATGAAAGCAGTTTGAGTATTTGTGGGTCCGACATGGACTAATGACAAAATTATGACCGCTTTAGTGAACATCTGTCCATTCTATGGCGCCCTTGAAAGTACTTCATTTTCCAGGCGCTTTTTGCTAACCGCCCCAAAATTTCTTGTCCTCTATAGTGGTGATATCGCTTCACAAATATATTGACCGATGCCGAATGCCCTTTTGTTCTTGGCTTTCACGCATTGCATGAGTTACGTAATGCCATCAGCGTAAAACAAGAAGAATAAGGCATATAGCCGCTTTTCTTCAATTTACGCCAAATGAGATTGCCTTGATCATAGAGCATCAGCAGAAGGTACGCTTGTCCCTACCAGGGGGCTAATGTCTATAAGCAATATAATCTCTCAAATTTCTTCAAAAGGAAGTGCCAATGGGTTCGTAAACTTGTCCGAAAAACAGCGATTTAATGATGTTCTTTGACTTTCGTAAAAAGTCCTGCTTAAGGCTGTATTTGAGGGTACTCCGGCCTCCGCGCAAGCGGGAGTAGTTTTAGATTCGCACGCCACCGCGAAAGCAGTTTGAGTACTTGTGGGTCCGACACGACCAATGACAAAATTATGACCGCTTTAGTGAACATCCGTCCATTCTATGGCACTCCTTGAAAGTACTTCATTATTTTGTGCTATTTGCCCGAGTGCCTAAAATTTCTTGTCCTCTATAGAGGAGATATCGCTTCACATATATATTGACGATGCCAGAATGCCCTTTGATCTTGGCTTTCACGCCGCATGAGTTACAAAGATGCCATCCGGCGAAAAACAAGGAGAATAAGGCATATAGTCACCGGATTTTCTTCAATTTACGCCAAATGAGATTGCCTTGATCATAGAGCATCTACAGAAGGTATATTTGTCCCTACCAGGGGACTAATGTCTATAAGCAAAATAATCTCTCGAATTTCCTTCAAAAGGAAGTGCCAATGGGTTCGTAAACTTGTCCGAAAAATAATGATTTAATGATGTTTTTGACTTTCAGCTAAAAAGTCCCGCTTAAGGTCAGATTTGAGGGTACTCGGCCTCCCGCGCAAGCGGGAGTTATTTTAGATTCACACGCCATGCAAGCAGTTTGAGTATTTGTGGGTCCGACATGGACTCAATGACAAAATATGACCGCTTTAGTGAAGATCGTCCATTCTATGGCACTCTTGAAAGAACATCATTTTCTCGGCGCTTTGCCTAACCGCCCCAAAATTTCTTGTCCTCTATAGTGAGATATCGCTTCCACAAATATATCGACCGATGCCGAATGCCTTTTGTTCTTCGCTTTCACGCATGAGTTACAAAGATGCCATCCGCGAAAACAAGAAGAATAAGGCATATAGCCGCTTTCAATTTACGGCCAAATGAGATCGCCTTGATCATAGAGCATCAAGAGATAAAGGTACGCTTGTCCTCACCAAATAATGTCTATTAGCAACATAATCTCTCAAATTTCCTTCAAAAGGAAGTGCCAATGGGTTCAAACTTGTCCAAAAACAGCGACACATGATGTTCTTTGACTTTCATGGCCAAAAGGTCCTAGTTAAGGCCGTATTTGAGGGTACTCCGGGCCTCCTGGTGAAAGCGGGGAGTAGTTTTAGATTCACGCCACCGCGAAAGCAGTTTGAGTACTTGTGGGTCCGATATGGACTCAATGACAAAATTATGACCGCTTTAGTGAACATCCGTCATTCTATGGCACCCTTGAAAGTACTTCATTATTTCGTGTGCTATTTGCCTGAAAGTGCCCTAAAATTTCTTGTCCTCTATAGAGGAGATATCGCTTCCACATATATATTGACAGATGCTGTGAATGCCCTTTTGTTCTTGGCTTTCACGCCGCGATGAGTTACAAAGATGCCATCCGCTAAAACAAGGAGAATAAGGCATATAGTCACTGGATTTTCTTCAATTTACGCCCAAATGAGATTGCTCTTGATCATAGAGCATCTCGCAGAAGGTATATTTGTCCCTACCAGGGGACTAATGTCTATAAGCAAATAATTCTCTCAATTTCCTTCAAAAGGAAGTGCCAATGGGTTCGTAAACTTGTCTCAAAATGCGATTTAATGATGTTTTTGACTTTCAGGCCAAAACTCCTGCTTAAGGTCAGATTTGAGGGTACTCGGCCTCCTAGCGCAAGCGGGAGTTATTTCTAGATTCGCACGTCACCGTGAGCAATTTGAGTATTTGTTTCGGTCCTACATGGACTCAATGACAAAATTATGACCATTTTAGTGAACATCCGTCCATTCTATGGCAGTCCTTGAAAGTACTTCATTTTCCAGCTGCGCTTTTTCCTAACCGCCTAAAATTTCTTGTCCTCTATAGTGAGATATCATTTCCACAAATATATTGACCGATGCCTGAATGCCCTTTTGTTCTTGGCTTTCACGCCGCATGAGTTACAAAGATGCCATCAAAGCGGTAAAACAAGAAGAATAAGGCATATAGTCATTTTCAATTTACGGCCAAATGAGAATGCCTTGATCATAGAGCATCAGCAGAAGGTACGGTTGTCCCTACCAGGGGGCTAATGTCTATAAGCAACATAATCTCTCAAATTCCTTCAAAAGGAAGTGCCAATGGGTTCGTAAACTTGTCAAAAAAAAATGATTTAATGATGTTCTTTGACTTTCGTGGCAAAAAGTCCTCGCTTAAGGTCTGATTTGAGGGTACCGGCCTCCGGCGCAAGCGGGAGTAGTTTCTAGATTCGCACGCCACCGCGAAAGCAGTTTGAGTACTTGTGGTCCGACACTTGACCAATGACAAAATTATGACTGCTTAGTGAACATCCGTCCATTCTATGGC